>JAJEJO010002420.1:525867-585892 GCA_020662805.1 Glaucomys volans
AGACAAAGACACATCTAGAAAAGAAAACTTTAGGCCAATATCTCTGATGAATATAGATGCTAAACTCCTCAACAAAATTCTGGCAAATCACTTACAAAAACGTATTAAGAAGATAGTGCACCCTGATCAAGTGGGGTTTATCCCAGGGATGCAAGGTTGATTCGACATCCGGAAATCAATAAATGTAATTCATCACATCAAGAGACTTAAGGTTAAGAATCATATGATTATTTCAATAGATGCTGAGAAAGCATTTGACAAAATACACTCCTCCATGCTCAAAACACTAGAAAAAATAGGGATGGTAGGAACATATCTCAACATTGTAAAGGCTATTTATGCTAAACCCACTGCCAACATCATTCTTAATGGAGAATAGCTGAAAGCATTACCTTTAAAAACTGGAACAAGACAGGGATGCCCACTGTCACCACTTCTATTCAACATTGTGCTGGAAATGCTAGTCAGAGCAATTAGACAGACCACAGAAATTAAAGGCATATGAATAGGAAAAGAAGAACTCAAGCTGTCACTATTTGCTGATGACATGATCCTATATTTAGAGGATTCAAAAAACTCCACCAGGAAACTTTTAGACCTAATTAATGAATTTAGCAAAATAGCAGGATATAAAATAAACACACATAAATCAAATGTATTTATCTACATAAGTGATGAATCATCTGAAAGTGAATTGAGGAAAGCAACTCCATTCAAAATAGCCTCAAATGAAATAAAATACTTGGGAATCAATCTTACAAAAGAGGTGAAAAACCTCTACAATGAAAACTACAGAACATTAAAGAAAGAAATTGAGGAAGACCTTAGAAGATGGAAAGATCTTCCATGTTCTTGGATAGACAGAATTCAATGCCATTTTTAGTTTAGTTTAGTTTAGTTTTTATTTTCAACGTGGTGACTGGGAAAATCAAAATCTACGTTGTAATTGTTTTTATCATCATTCTAGATGATATCTGGCAAATCAATTTGCCAGATATCTGGCAAATCAATTTGCCTATTTGTTTGAAATTGATGTAAATCTATGGTAAAACAATATTAGTGATTAAGGGCTCAAACAGGAGTTATGATCGAAGCCATGTTCACCTCTCATCTTTTGATCTCTGGAAGTTCTACAGCCTCCACTATGTTCATTTTCTCATCTATATAAAGTGAAAATGAGGTTGGTATCTAGAGCAGGGCAGGTTTGTGAAAACTTAATGAGTTAACAAAGTAAAGCCCATATAATTCTAAATAAAAGCTAGCGATTATGATGATGTGTATTGCACTACGTTCTAGAAAGACTACAGAGAAAATATCAGCTATGGTTTCTATTTTCACAGACTCGCCTCTGAAACTATAGTGTAGTTTAAAGAAACAGGAAATGGGAAATTACAATACAGTTATATGACAAATCCTACATATAATAGAGAAAGTACAAAATGTGAAAGACAGTAGCACCAGATAAAAGAGATGATTTTACTGAGGCTCTTGCTACTAGGAAAGGTTTTATTAATGAGGAACAACTTGAGACAAAGGAACAACCTTAACCCCTGAGGTTCATAAAGGCAGGGAATCACTGAAGAAGCAGGGAGGTGGGCTCATCCCAGAATATGCCGTGGCAGGGTGGTCATCTGCAGATAGACATTTTCCAGAAGACAAAGAGGCCCAGGGAGATTTCTCAACCATCTCTGCTCTCTGTGAATATAGGATTCAGTTCACTTTGAACATTATCCATAACGTACAACACCAAACAGTGGTTTAATTTATATTTTGGAGGTCACAGAAGGCTTCTCAGAGTGTGTGAAACCTGTGTGGAGGTTTAGAATGAATAGTGTTAGCTAGATAGGGGATGTGGAGGTAAGAAACATTTAAAGTTCTGAAGCCTAGTAATCACAGAGAAGTGGACAAAATAAAGTTCTGTATAACTGGAATTAACATAAGAAGGGTAGAGGTGGGAAGGATGAGGTACATGGTATTGTGCAGGTAAGCAGAAACCAGAATGTTCCAGGACTTCTTGGACATTTCTAAGGAACATAAATTTAATTTTGGAAGTATTCGCTCAGTGGTAGAGTGCATGCCAACCAAGCACGAGTCCTCGTTCAGTTCCCAGCTAGTGTTAGGACGACAGGCCAATTCTGAAAAACTTAGAGACATTTAATGATTAGGTGGATCAGAAAGATCATTCTGGTGGCAAGATGGGGAATGGACTGAGTGTCTAAAATTAGTAGTTTAGGTCAGGGAGAAGGTGGTTGTACCTTGTGGGTGTATCCATGTGAGAAATGATGAGGAGTATGAGAGAGAAACAGATTTCATAAATATTGGTAAGTGTGGTGTTGAACATTTTGGGCTTGAGGTGCCTTGGATATTCATATGGAGAAATTCAGTAAGTAATCAAGTGCACAGGCTTGAAAGTAAGAAGATAAATCTGTAGTGGAGATGCAGATTTGGTCACCATTATGTATAGGTGACTGTGTAGCCCTCATTTGTACATTTTTTTGACACAGTGTCATCACTAAAGAAAAAAAGGAACAGTAAAGCACTATTTTCCTATATGCCCCCTTTTTGTCCATCAAAATCTATCCAGGTGAAGAGAACAATGAGAGCAAGACTGGACCAGAAAGTCCAGAGAAGGACCCTAGCTTTCTCTTAGGCACACTGGAAACTAGGGCAAGTTACCTGTAGAAAGCTACTTTATCGCGTGTGCACCAGGACTGTCGCTCCTCAAGATGCTGGTCCTACAAGCCAGCTAAGCATGATGTCACTGCTTCTGCAGCCTCACATTTAAAAAAAAAAAACCCTCTCTGAGTGGGGATGGGCATGGAACTGGGGGTACTGTGGAAAGGCTACGTGCACATATCCAGTCAGCTGTCATGGGACAAAGTGCTGTGAGGGACAGAGGTGCTATCTGACTGTTACCATGGAACTCTTTTTGGAACAGTCACTGATCTCTTGTAAGTCTTCCCCAATAAATCATATGTCTCACCACCTCAGGCACTTCTTTGGCCTCTCCCAAACCTACCCCACTATGCCCTGGTACGACTCGGCTGTGGATCTCAATCAATCTCTTTCCCTCTCTCTCTCTCTCTCTCTCTCTCTCTCTCTCTGTCTCTCTCAGGTTTACAGTCTTCTCCAGGACTTCACAAATATAACTGGTCTCTACCTTAGAGACTCATTTAATATTATGAAAATACATTTTAGAGCAAATAAAAGTGCATAACCAGAAACATGTGGCACTTTAACATTCCTTTAACATTTTCTGTAAAAGGAAAAAAAAATGGCATTTATTTTCATCTTAGCTTTCTCTAGCTATCCTCTAGGTACTGAGATTTTTGGTGTGTTTACCTATTATGGCACCATGAATCTGATTTTAGTTTTATGTGTTTATAAATTCATTTTATCTGTTTCTCATAGTGAAAGTGCATAAAATCCTAAAATAAGTTATTTCCATTATAAAAATATAGCAGTAGTTTTAAACATTATTCCAGGAGTCTAGGAGAAGATTCTTGGAATAAATGAACAATTATTTCTCTAACTCTTGGTGTTTGAAGAGACCTAATAAATAGTTCCTCTTTCCTCCTTCCAAATTCTAGAGCAATTGAGAAGATGAGAATAGATCAGAATGAAGCTCAAAATATAATTTTATTACTGATAACATTGATATGGAAGACACTGTCTTAGCTGGATAATGAGTCTTTTTCATCCTGAATCCCCAGAATTAGGAAAATCTACTCAGTCTGACACAGGCAGCAACAGCAGACTGTGAGAGTCCTCATATGTGGACTTTAAAATATTTGATGTAGATGAAACAGACTGAACATGTGACTTCTAAAGGATATAGGTGACAAAGGGGATGAAAGGCAGGCGCTGAGCAACCTCATCCAACTCTCCAATAGCAGTCACTCTTCTTTCCCCCAGGGGATGAGTACAGAGGGGGAGGAAGGTCAAAAATTAAATCAGTTGATGTCCCTTGCAGACAGATGTAGTGGTGAGTGCCCAGCAACATTTCAGTCCACAATGAACCACATATGACACTGGGATCCCATAAGACTATACTGCCTAGATGGCTGAGTAGCCATCTTAGTTTATGTAAGTAGACTCATGATGTTCCCACAATGATGAAATTGCCTAACTATGCATTTCTCTCTCTGAATGTACCCCTGTTAAGACAAGAGGACAGGAAATTTCTCCTCCAAAATCAACTCTAGAGGACCACTTGTGCCCCTTGGATTATTGTGGAACAAATCTAAGAGAGGTAGCTGAGGAAATATTTCACATATGTTTTTAATAAAATTGTCTTAGGTACCTCAGAAAAACCATATTGTTTTTCTGGTCTCTCAAGTGAATAAAGAATAGACACATAGCAGACTTAGCCCAGTAGTTCTTCAGACACTCTCAGACATGCATGAACACAAGAGTGCACACACTTCAAGTCAAGCAGAAGGGTCTGTTTCCATCTGGTTCATGTTTCTCACTCAATTTGGTATGTCCACTCCCAAGTTAAAGTTGCCTGCCTTTTACATATCCTTCCCTATGAATTCCAATTTCAAACTCCTTCTAAGATTTCCCTGAATCACATAATTGAAGATCTTAGAGAATAAAGACTCAGGGTCATCTAGGTTCCTGTTGATCAACGTATCTGTTGATTGCAGTTTCTCTGTGATTTCATAATCAAAGAGTCATCCTGTTTCATTTCAAAATATTTTTCTTCTTCCTGATTAAGTATATTCCTCTTTCAAATAATTTAATCTTCAAAAAGTTATTTCTTACTTTGAGTCAAAGTATGATACCCTATGGTTCACATATTAGTTCTAACTGACTTTGTAGATACACAGAACAAATTCACTTTTACTTCCAAGTTTTATTTCCACAAATACCATATTCTTATCCTTTCTTTAAAAAAATTTCTTTCCCAGAACTATTGAGGTATAATTGATGGACAGAATTTATATGTGCTTAAAGTGTATAACCTGTTGTTTAAATACATAAATACATTGAGATGATCAACACAGTTAACATGGTTAACATTTTCATCATCTTATATAGTTGCCTTATTTGTTTGGTGAAAACACTTAAAATTCACTTTCTTGACAAGTGTCAAGTACAGGTATACCTCAGAGCTTTTTCAGGTCTTGTTCCAGAAAACCAGAAGTGAAGATATATATCTCACCTGTGATATATATATATCATATATCATATATATATGATCATCATATATACATATGATGCTTTTTAGTTCCCAGTGCATATGAGTTATGTTTATACTATACTGCAATCTATTAACTGTGTAATATAATTATGTTTAAAAATATATACCACTCAAAAATATTGACAACAACAACAAAAAAAAAGTTTACCAATCATCTGAACCTTCAGTGAACCATAAACCTTTTCCTGGTGGAGAGTCTGGCCTTGATATTGATAGTTAAAGAATGATCAGGGTGATGGTTGCTGAAGATTGGGGCAACTGTGGCAATTTCTTAAAATAAGACAATAATGAAGTTTGTCACATAAATTGACTTATTTTTTACACAAAAGATTTCTGTGTAGCATGTGACGTTGGATGGCACATAATCCACAGAAAAACTTCTTCAAAATTGGAGTCAATCCTCTGAAATCCCCCTACAGCTTTATCAACTAAATTTATGTCATATTTGAAAAAAATATTTTGTTGTTATTTCAATACCATGCACAGCATCTTTGCCTAGAGGAGATTTCATCTCAAGAAATCATTTTCTTTGCTTATCCATAAGAAGCAACATCTTGCCTGTTAATAAAGGTTTAGCATGAGATTGTAGCAATTCAGTCACATCTTTAGGCTCCACCTCCAATTTTAGTTCTCTTATTTCCATTATATTTGCAGTTACTTCCTCCTCTGAAGTATACTGAACTCTTCAAAGTCATTCAGAAGGGTTTGAATAAATTTCTTCCAAACACTTGTTAATATTGATATTTACCTCCTTTTATTAATTGCAAATGTTCTTTTGGCATCTTTGATGTCAGAATGTTTAATCCCTTCCAGAAAGGTTAATCTGCTTCAGAGGGAGTTCAATTTACTTTTTCCAGACCCATCAAAGGAGTTGCTACGTGTGGCAACTATATCCTTGTGAAAAGTTTTTATTAAATAATATTTATCAAGGGTTGTATATTTCTCTCACATGTGAAAGCTAGGAGCAAAAAGAGAAAGGGTCTCATAAAACTAAAAAGGAGACCAATATCATAAAGAAAGAGGTTAAGTGGAGGGAGGAGAGAAGGTACTGAGGAAAGAATTCAACCAAGTTATATTATGTGCACCTAGAAATATTTCACAATGAATCCTATGGTTATGTTTACTTAATATACACCAATAAATGTTTTATGAAAGACTTGATATTTACAATGACTCCTTGATCCATTAACTGCAGAATGAATGTTAAGTTAGCAGGCATTAAAACAACATTAATCCAACAGAGTTCTTGGGTGATCAGATACATTTTCAATGAACAGTAGTATTTTCAAAGAAATCGCTCCTTTTTTTTCTCCTGAGAACTAGTACTCCATCATGGGATTATAATATTCAGTAAACGTGCTGTTAACAGATGTGCTGTTATGCAGGTTTTATTTTTCCATTTTTAGAGCACAGGTGGTATAGATTTAGTAGAAATCTTAAGGTCCCTAGGATTTTCACAATGGGAAATGAGCACTGCCTTCCACATGAAGTCACTAACTGCCTTAGCCCGAAAACCTAACAGGGGTGTCATTCTGTCCTTCGAGGCATTAAAGCTAGACACTGGCTTCTCTCCTCAAGCTACCGAAGTGCTGGATGGCATCTTCTTGCAGTAGAAGGCTGATTTATGTGTATTGAAAATCTGTAATTTAGTGTGGTCACCTTCCTTGATTATCCACCACCTTCTGGATCTTCCTGGAGCTATGATATTAGTACTTGTTGCCTCACCTTGTACTTTTATGTTTTAAAGATAGATCCTTTTCTTAAGCCTCATGAACCGACTTCTGTTAGCTTCAAATATTTCAACCTTTTCCTCCCTCAAGCCTGCACAGAAATGAAAAGAATTATGGCCTTGTTCTGAATTAGACTTTGGCTTAAGAAAACATTGTGGATGATTTAATCTTACATCCAGACTTTGAAAACTTTCTCCATATCAACAATGAAGCTGTTTTGCTTTTTAAATTATGTGTGTATTCAATTAAGTATCACTTTAAATTTCCTTCAGAAATTATTTTCTTTGCATTTATAACTTGGCAATTTGTTTGGGGCAAGAGCCTGCTTTCAGCCTACCTCAGCTTTCAACATGCCTTCCTCAGTAAGATTAATTTGTTCCCAGCTTTGACTGAAAATGAGAGACATCTAACTTCTTTCACCTGACCACTCATGGACCATTATAAGGTTATTAAATGGCCTGGTTGCACTGCTCTTGTGTTTCAGGCAAAAAGGAGACTCATGGAGAGCTAAAGAGAGAAAGAGAGAGGGGGTGGGGGTGGGAAATAGCCTGGCAATGAAGCATTCACAAATGCACAATTATCAATTAAATTTGCCATCTTATATGGGAGTGGTTAGTGGTGCCTCAACACATTCACAATAGTGACATTAAGATTACTGATCACAAATCACTATGACAGATATAAAAATGATGACAATGCTTGAAACATTGTGAAAATTACCAGAATTAGAGCCATGAAGAAAGCACACATTGGAAGAAAGGTTCCAAAAGTCTTGTTTGACGCAGGGCTACCACAAACCTTCAGTTTACAAAAACAGTATCCACAAATCACAATAAAGTGCAATAAGATGAGGTATTCTCATATATACATACACACATATATATATAGGAATATATATTCCTATATAGGAATATATAATATATAATACGTATATATATATAGGAATATATAATTCCTATATGTATATATGAATTCCATAGTATATAGTATTTCCATATATATATGGAGAAGTATTGTTTATTAGATTTCCTGGGTTGGACATTAGACTTCCAGATTTCACTAATGTTGCGCATTCAAATCCTTTTACCTTTTCACCAACATCTCCCAATGTCCTCCACTCACTCCAGGCCCTGGCAACTACATTCTATTTCCTTGAACTTGACTGCCTCATGTTCCCCGTGTAAGTGAGATCATGCAGTAAAGTATTTGTCTATGTCTGGCGTCTTTCATTTAGCATGAGTTCTAGTTTCATCCATGTTGTGAAAAATGACAAAAATTCCTTATCCTTGTATTTTAAAACTAAAATGCACACACACACACACACACACACACACACACACACTCCACTTTCTTAATCCATTCATCAGCACAGCCCCTTTCCTGAGTAAAATGTTCCCATTTATTTTACTTTTGCCTCATATGCCTTTTTCCTATTTCTGTGACAATTCTATATTCTTTTATCTGAATATGCTGCTTTTTTGTCTTAATGTGATTCTTACAAATAAGTTTTAAATCCTCTTGATTCTGAGTTGACAAGTACAGGTGACAAGTACTCTTTTGAACTTTGCAACATTTTCCTGTACTTGCAGTAATGCTTATTAATGTCTGCAATGTCTCTTCATTCAGTTCTGTGTATTTTTTTAAAAAAATTCAGAAAGCTTTATTGACATTTTAAACTACAGAAAATTCTGTAAATAAAGACTATTAATATATGTTGTTCTTAAAAATGTTACTAATCCAGTTCATTTTAAGAAACATAAATTTTAAGTACACACAAATATGGGCCTTTATGTACAGAAATTTAAAGTAATTTGCTGACATATTGGCTCCTGAAGGAAAAATTGAATTTTTTGTGCTTTTCTTCTCTAAAATGTATTATTTTTCATTTAAATTATGCATGATAGTGACATTCATGGTGACATACATATATGCATATAACATAATTTGATCAATTTCACTCCCCATTACCTCCTTCTTTCTTCTCTTTCCTCCACCTGATCACCTTTCTCAATTCTTCTAGTCTCCCTTTTATTTTCATGAGATCCATTTTAAAGTATTTTTCCCTCTAGCTTCCACTTATTTGCAGAGAACATACCACTCTGGAGATTCTGAGTCTGGTTTATTTTGCTAAACATGATGCTCTTTAGTTTCATTCATTTTACTGAAAGTAACCTAATTTCATTCTTTATGACTGAGTAAAACTCAGCTGTGTATCTATATCACATTTTCTTTATCCAACCATCTGTTGAGATACCTAGGCTGGCACCATAACTTGGCTA
Source organism: Glaucomys volans (assembly GCA_020662805.1). NCBI lineage: Eukaryota > Metazoa > Chordata > Mammalia > Rodentia > Sciuridae > Glaucomys > Glaucomys volans. The sequence continues at coordinate 535,083 of JAJEJO010002420.1, forward strand.
CTGTGAATTATGCTGCTATAAATATGGTTACATATGTATCACTATAATATTCTGATTTTAATTATTTTTGGAAAATAAAATACTGAGGATTAGCAAACTTTTAAATTTAGAAGAAGCCAGTTATTTTCCAACTTTAAAGCCTAAAAACATCAGTGCATTTATACTTGGCCCCAAGGATATTGAAATCCTTTCCTCTGGAACCCATGAACATGAATCTTATACTGAAAAGAAAAAAAAAAAAACTTTAGAAATACACATAAGTTAAACATCTTGAGATGAAAAGATTATTCTGGATTGTCTAGGCAGACCCAATGTGATCACAAAAGAAAAACAACAGAATGATGGAAGCAGAAACCAAAGTTATCCAGGGCCAATATTTTAGAAATGTAGGCAGCCTCTGAAAGGTGGAAAAGACAGGGAAGCAGGGCTTCTCACTCAAGAGGGAGCTCATCCCTCTGACCTGTTTTGGACTTCTGACCTCCAGAACTATAAAATAATAAACCTGCATTATTTTTATTGACCAAGTTTGAGATAATGTGATACAGCAGTAACAGGAAATTCAAACAGAATGGAATGATAAAGACTGTACTTACAGGGATCATTTCTATAGTTTGTCACTAGAACAAAATGATAAAAAAAATTCACAGTAAGTCTGTCGGGTTGAATGTTGTTCTGAACTTTAGAAAAAGTTATTGCTTTGTGGATTAATAAAATATACAGTAATCAAGATGACCCATATTAAACATACATTGTTTCTCTAATTTTGTTTATGCAAATTTTACTGAAAACTAAGATTTGAACATAACATAGATTACTTTGTCTATTTCAATAGATTTTTTCCTTCTTTTTTTAAGAGTATCATTTTACTGAAAATATTTTAACTTTGCAGAAAGAAATATAATGAGCAGTAGTGAAAAACTCAAGCTCATCAATTCTGATCTGTTAATTGAAAAAATACAGTCAAACAGAAACCAAAATAACCAAGGTTTAATATTAAAAATAACCACATTAACAGATTATTATAATTCTAGCAACCTTTTCACTAATTAGTTTCCAGTTGTGCTGTGTGACTTTTCTCCTTGCTCATCAAATTGCTAATGGAATCGTGGAGTAGTAATTCCTCATTTGTAGTCAGAATACTTCACTCAGTGCACCATTTGTCAGATCTGTCAAGAGGTATGGAATCTAACAGCTTTACTTGAGGAATGAAAAGTAAAGAGGAAACTCCATCCACCAACAGTCTATTATGGAGCCAGAGTCTGTAAAATTCCTTTAACTTGCTCATAGTCGCACTCGAATTACAATGGAAAATCAATCAAGATTTTATTTTATAATTTGCAGTTCATATTTGGCCACATCGTTCAATCATTCTCCTAGTGTATAAGACGATATATCCACATGAGATATTATAGTGACATGGAATCAATTTCAAAGGATGTAATCTATATACAATGAAAGGCAAGGATTTACCAGTAATTACCATGTGTTTGTTTATGCTTGGTTATACTTTGACTCACCATTGTTTCCAGATTTTATGATATGGTAAGCTGGAAAAAAAGTAAAGGAATTATTTGAATAATTCAAAACTTGCCAACATTTTTCTCAACTTCTTGAATATATTACACGGAATTGCATTGATGACACCATAAGGTCAAATCATATTCTCAATTACTAGAAGATTTTTATGGGCTGAAATATATGTTGTGACTTAAATGGATCAAGTTCTCACAGGAAAGATTTCTCCCAGTATTGCAGTGCAGTAAAGTTAAATTCTGGACCTCAGCAATGTACCTTGTGTTCACATCCAAAAAATAAGTGAGGCAAGTTTTAGAAAAGTAAAACTAATATTTACTATGTTTGGAGATGTTCAGATACATGAAATTGTTTTGCAGAAGAAGAGATTTTTGGTTTAAACATGAATTGTGTGAGTTGATCAATACTTTTAGTTTCTTGGCTATCATATAATCATTTATACTATACGGAATAAGCAACACCTACATTATCTTATCATGATGGCTACAAAGACATGAACATCATAAGAGCAGGACCTCTCTCTGTGCTGTTCACTGTTTCATCTGCAGGGGTTAAAAACATGCAAGTAATTGGTTATTGTTTTAATATTGTTGAATTAATTTACAAATGATTGTCATATATACTCAATAAATACTAACAATAGGTACATAACTTAATTAATTCTCAGCTTATGTTTCCTAATGTCTTCAGAGATACCAACTATCGGAGATAAGCACTTGGTTCTCCATGATTCTGACCCAATTTCCTACATTGTTTTGCATGTGAACATGAAGAATATGAGCTTGTGTGTATCAGAGTAACACCAGGTGATGCAATTTGTTAGCCTTGATGTTTCATATTTTGCAACAGAAATCCATTGCGTTCTCCTGTAAAGTCTAATAAGTGTGTTGGGGGCGATAGAAGAATGCTGTGCTTCATAGACCTCAAATATCTAGTTTCCTTTCCTCAGGTGGGTCAGTCTTTTTGTACATTTTCACACTCTTCTCCATTCTCCCAGTGGCTGAAAAGTGACATGTAAGAATCCCACCCAATTTTCATGTTGATAATTTAGTGTATGGCCATATCTAACTCTGAGGGAAGATAGGACAAGGAGTATGGTTCTGTGCCCAGATGGAAGAATCAGGTTTGGAATTAACCATTCTCTATCAGTCTGCCCTTATGGTCAACAATTATGTACTCATTTCTCCTTCTATTCACACTCATAAGAAACACAATACTTTTCTAAGTGAAATGGTCAAAATCTCCTAATAATGACATCAAGAAAGATTCCAGGATCTCTGAATGGCATGCTGTCCTTTCTATAAAATCTGGATGTTCTCCTTTAGATCTAGTGACTTATTAAATAAAGGACAAGTCAGTTCTCTCCCCTCTAACATCTTACATGGAATGGTGGAACAGAAACAGAAAAATTGTAATAAAAACTCACTTGGAAAGGAGATGAAGGGGATACCTAAGTCACCACTGTTTCCTATCAAATCTGATATTTTGCTGGGCAGCCATTTTGCAAGTCCCCTGCCTTGAACCTAGTGAAAGTTCATTGATTACATTCAAATGCTTATCTCTGAAAGTTTCTTCCTTGTCCATTATCCCCCATGGACTTCCTGGAAGTAAGTAGTACACACACACACACACACACACACACACACTTGTGAGAGCATCCCAGATTCACAGCTGGCTTCCTATTTAAATGAGTTTGGGAGTTTGAGAGTTATGTTGAATTTCAAACAATTCAATTGGGTGTGTACATGTGTACCTGCGAAACTGGGTGCAAGCTGGCGCATGTGGTACAATCCCCTCAACTCCTTAGAGTTAGCTTTTCATCTATTTCAATATGTTCGCATGCACCAGTAACTGCACCTATTTTTCCCTTAACACAATTGTCTTTTTTGATTTCTTTGATTCCCTGTCTTGATATTATCTCTTTTTTTAATGATTTATTCCTTGTTGAGAGGGCTTACTGTGACGTTATGGCTCAAAATTTTTCATAGCCCAGCTCACATTCTCTCAACTCTGAAAGTCAGGCACAATTTATGTTAAAGTGTCTCCTTCATGAAATATGTTGCCAAAAGAATAAATTAAAAGCCATACCTATTACACCTTGACTATTTCCAACCACCATCACTTGAGCTATTGGGCCTGTAAGCTGCATTCAGCAAATTAAATATTTCCATATTGCATAACATGAGTATTGCTCTTTATAACCTACATATCAGTGTCTTTAAGGCTTGACTATACAAATCAGTATTTGTCAAGGTCTACTATAAAATATAGCCCAAAAATATCACTGACTTAATACAACAAAAGTCTATTTCTTGCTCCCATGAAGTCCAATCCATGGAAGATGGTGTGAGCAGTATTTCACTCAATGAGACTGCTGTTCCTTACACATTATGAGGCTGCCACCCTGCATATTTATGAACTTCTTTTTAATAGCCAGCAGAATACAGTTGAGAGGAGAGAAAAGGAAGAATCATGAAGAAAAGTATCAAGGATTTACATTACCTATTTCCACATTGCAATGGTCAAAGGCTACCTGGACATCCTAATTGCAATGAACACTGGGGAAAGTTGGCCTAGCTGTGTGCTCAAAGGAAAATAGAAATGGTTTGATGAATAGCTAATTATTTCTCTCCCACCACAGTGTGTATGCAGCCTACATTTCAAATAGCTTTGAGTTATTTGAAGTCTGACAAGAAATCATTGTGATAAGTTGTGACCATATGACTTTCAGTCTAATAACAATTTTTCAAAGTCTATAGAATAAAAATAGTCATTATGAGAGTTAAGAAAAACAATTAATTCTAAATTTTACCCGCAAATGAAATAGAACATCATATTATTACCTAATTTTTAATTTCACCCTGAAATAATGTATTACTGTTATTCTGCTATGGTCTTTGTTGTTGCTAATCTACAATGGCAAAAAGACAGGAACACATCCACTTCTATGCTTTTAGCATGATATTTGTTATTTTGATACACTTTAAACCAACAGAAAATATGACCCATAGCTAGCTACTAAAAATAAACATAGGCGTGACAGAGATCATAATCTGGAAATTTAGCCAGATTAATAATCTACCTCTAGAGATTATTTTTACCAATTTGTTCATTATGTGCTTCATACACCTATTTTTCTCACTTCACTTTTAATTGTAGCTTATCTCTAGTAAAAGTTTTAAATAAGTTTTCATGTTTAAAGTATAAGCAATAATTAAAAGTAAAAAATATTTTGTCCAGATATTCTTCTCAGAAAAGAACTAAATATGTGATGATTGGTTTTAAAATTGTTTTACAAAATCTTTTTTCCTGTGTATTTAAGATTATGCAATCTTATATTAAAATATTTTATGGGAATGGGAAATAACCATCTATTTTAAATGGAAAAAAATAACAATGAAATAGAATTAAAACAGTTGTTTTCTCACTCTAGGGTATATAGTTGCAACAGAGTCCAAAAGACCTAAAATTTATGAATCCTTGATTAGATGATCATTACAATTTTGAAATTGACTTTTTTGCTATAAATATTTTTTTTGCTTTTGGGTGATTATGGATGTTCTCAATGAAAATGGCACAATTTAAATACTAAATATGATATGAAAATGATGAAGATTCTTCATTAAATAAACAACATAGTGAGTGGTAACATGAATGAAATTTTAATGTTCCTTAAATATACAGAGACAATCACACCACAATCATAAATTTCAATTAATCATTCTATAACAGAATTAATAATAAATAATTTTGTTGTAGTTCACATTTAAAGTAAAAGCAACTTTAAAGTAATCTTAAATGGGTTTTAAATCAGTCTGTGTTTATGAGTAATATCAATATATTAAGAAAATTGTGACACTAGTGTGATATTTGATAGCTTTATAAGAATTCACAAGCCACTTTATGAGTTATACATCAAAACATTAAGTGGAACGTGGTTTTCTTACTGTAGGAATAACTTGACATATTCAGTAGGTGAAATCAGATTCACAGAAACCAAAAACATATGCTCATTTTCAAAAAGTTGAGGGTATGCTAAATTTAAAGAATCATCCATTCGAGCAACACTATAATAAATTCATTCTTTCATAAACCAAAAATTATAAATAAGATGGACGTTGTATAGAAATGTAACTTTATTTCCATTTTCTTTATACTTAAAGGCTTACTGAAATGTTTTAAAGTGAAGCAAATAAGAACTTGGAAAGAAAGGACATCGATGCTGCATCATTTGAAAGTGTTATATCTGATCATTGTCCTATCAGCAGAGGTGAAGGTCCTTGTCACCAAGGCCACTACCAAAGCATGCTCATGGTTCCTCAACCCCCAGCCACAAAGTTCATCTCTGTGCTAGGTTGCTGTTTAGAGGTAGATTCCCATGTAAAAGTAGATGCACTTTCAAAAACTTCTGCAGGGTTGCCTGAAAGTAAGGTGATAATGAGGTTGTGGGGTAGAAATTAGCTTTGTCTTGCAAAATCAAGTATTTAAGTCTGATTGGAAAATAGAAATTGACATTAATTTCTTCTAGAAAGAGTCAAAAGTTTTTAATGTCATAAGAAAAAAATGATCTTAACAAAAACAAAGTATACAGTTTCAGTTAGGATCAATAAGATCTGGAGCTCTATTATATAACATGGTGATTGTAATAATATTGAATCACACACTTGAGAATTGCTGAGACAGTAGACCTTAACTGTTCTTACCAAGAACACACTCAAAATGATAAATGTGTGAAGTAACAGGTATGTTAATAGCTTGATTTAATCATGTATATATATATCAGAACATCATATTCTACACTGTAAATTAATATAATTTTGTTGTCAATTATTCCTTAAAGCTGATAGATCTATCAACTGAGTAAATATATATAAATTAGTTAATAACCACACTAATCATATTGTTTACAATAACTAGATATTATTGATCTTTATTGAAGGTATTATTAATTTTCATATTTCTAGCACTATTAAGAAGTGCCTTTTAGAAGATAATTTGCATATGCAGTATTGTATTGGTGTGATTATTTAGAAACTCCATTTTGGCTTTTGGCTCAGGATCACATATTAATGTTATTCAGTTGCGACTTTTTTGCAAATACAAAACTAGGAATAATTGCTCCCAAATAATTACTGTTCCTAATAAATGCATAAATGACCACTCCTGAATTTGCTAGAATGAATGACTATATTTGACTTTATTTCTCAACCACTGATTAATTAAAAATTTGATACTTAAAAGGAACAGGATCATTTAAGGAATTATTACAAGAATTTCTTGCAAAGTATTCACTTACAAGAACAGCATAAACTACTGGCACATTGATGTAATTTTCACACAGTAAGTGTGATTCATGCTTCCCGAGATGCTAAGGAGGAGAAAAGAATCAGCACTTGTTTTAAAATTTGATTTCACATTAATTCAAGCATCACTTATCACTTTCCAGATAAAGTCAGGTAATTTTAAGCAGTGTGTAATAGTAATGGTTTGAATTGGTATATAATTTTCTTGAAGGAACCATTTTCAAGTACTATAATAGCTCATTTTTCTTAACATCATTTTCAAGTATTTTAGGTCAAAACTATTTCTAAAAGTAACACCATACCAAAAATTTCTAGGTAAATAGATTCTTAAGCCTGATTCATTGTCCACTTTTCAAGGAATATAACATCAATTAGGAGAAAAAAACCTCTTTAAATTTTATTACAGTTGGTTTTAATTTGTTCTATGTATTACTTTAACAAGACTTCATGTTCAGTTGCCCAGGCCTCTTCCAGTTCTATGGTTAAAAAAAAATTCATAAAAATCTTGGGAAAGACCAGCATTTATGTGGTGTGTGTATGTGTATGTCTGTGTTGTTTCCTAATTTTTGTTTTTAAAAAGCTACTTTATCTATGAGAGTATAATATTTAAAACCCTATAACATTTCCCTTTAAAAATATCTTACTGGTTAATGCAGAATATGGTATCTAATACGTATCAGAGAGACAATTCAGCCTTTGGATTTTGGGGATTGGCTGATCTCACTTAGCATAACAGTCTCCAACATCATCCATTTACCTACAAATGCCATAATTTTATTCTTCTTTATGGCTGAGTAATATTCCATTGTGTATATATACCACAGTTTCTTTATCTATTCATCTATTGAAGGGCATCTAGGTTGGTTCCACAGTATAGCTATTGTGAATTGAGCAACTATGAACTTTGATGTGGCTGCATCACTGTAGTAATCTGATTTAAAAAAAAATATGGTATCTAATAGAAATAGAAGACATGAATTATAATGTAGAAAGTAAAGTTGGGAAGATGATTTAAACAAAAAAAAACATTAAAAGTCAAAGCTAAAGTAGGGATGGTGAAAGGGTACAGGAAGAGATAGACACATGTGGCATATTGAAGTTTTAGTTACTAGGGAATTAAAAATATGAAGGGGATGACTGACTACTTGCAAACCTGATCTGTTCTACAACTAGATGGTGCTGCAGAGCTCACTTTAATCCCTCACATATTCACAGATGAGAAAAAGGAGCACCAAGCTAGGTAGAGAATCTTGCAAAATGTAACTTATCTATTTAGAATCAGAACTGAAATAGTTATAAGTCAAGTGTGTAGTAAGTGTTTTGACCTGGATCTTAGAAATCTCAGTGTCAGCTTTAATTTTCTATTTACTTGAAAATATTATACTTGAAAATACATTTTTAGTTCAATCTATATTTTTTTGAGATAGAACAGAATGCCACAGTGGGAATGCTGGACATGATTTTTAGTCCCCATTCATATGTCAGTCAGTTTGGTAATCTTGCACAATCTAGTAGACTATTTTCATATGAAAAATGAATTTTATGATGTGAGTCCATAAATTATCTGAAAGTCTAAAAGGTACTGTTTGTATTTAATAAAATTTCACAAATAAAAGCATTTATTCTAAAAATTCCCCTTATTTACTTTCTCCAAAAGAAAGTAACTTTCTAAAAGGCAATTTAGTTTTCTAATAACCAATGGCTTACCTAAGTACCCAGTAGATATCTTTAAATTTGTAGATTTTTAGTTGTATTTTGAGTAAAATAATCAAAAGGAAAATCAATATTTATGTTGTCATCTTTATATGTAAAATAATGTACAAGTTTCTTTTTAGGGAATACATTGAGTCTGTCATAAACAAGCAAGTGATTTTGAAGAACAACAAACATAGAATAACACTTGTCTGCTAAATATGGAAGTGACATGACCAATGGAGGAGTTTCTTAGTCTATTGGAGCTATTGCTGTAGCAAAATATCATAAAATGGGTGGCTTATGTCCAACAACAGTTATTTCCCACATCTATGGAAGTTGGAAGTGCTAGGTCAAAGTTCCAGCACATGCAGTGAGTGGAGGAGGTCCTGCTACCTAGTTCATAGATGGCCATCTTTTTTGTATGTTCTTACATGGAGACTAGAGTAACCAGTCTCTGGGGACTGTTTTCTAAGGACACTAATCACATTCAAAAAAACTCCACCTTCATGACCTAATCAGTTCCCAAAGGCCTCACCTGATCCCATCACTGTGAGGATTAAGATTTCAGTTGAATGTGGGGGGGATATAGCCAGTCCATAGCAGGAAGAAACAAGTGAAGGAGGTAATGTGAGTGCCATTGATTTGAATGCATCAAACTAGCATGCATTGTCCCAATGTGTAGAGTTCAGGACTTTACTATTCCCTGAAGAATTAACATTCAATTCTTATCTGAATCCTACCAAAACAAAACAATCGGAGACTAACTGCTTAAGCTAAAAGGCAAAGGGTTTCAAACACAGAACCATTTCCTATTCCTGTGGACTGTGATTCAGTCCTATGACATAGGATATTCCACAAGAGAAAAAGAAAAGGTGATTTTTGAGCAAGGATTTTCCACAAGAGAGGTGAAAAACACCTGTAGATATAGCAAAATTGCTCACTCAAAAGTGCTGATGGAAAAACCTCAGTGATGGTGTTCATTATAACCCAAAGAAAAATGCCATTTCCCACGTCTGATTTTCAAATAACTTCCAGGAAGACAAATAAAAAGGTGAAAAGGATAAGGTAGCACACTATCATGTGGACAACAGCAGGCTCTTTATTATTATTGTTATTATGATTTTTATTATTTTCTATTGGAAGAACTCACAGAAAATAATATGAATTCAATGCAATCCCATAAAAATGACCATTCTTCTCAGAACTATAAAAAAAATAAGTTCTAAAATCCATTTGGAAAAATAAGAGACCCAGACTAGTCAAAGCAATCCCTAGCAAAAAGAGGAAGCTAGAGGCATCACAATACTAAGATAGAAAAGGATCGGCAGTGATGAATAGGGAAGGAACACTAAGATTGAAAAGAGGACAAGTGCCAGGACAGAATTTTAACATGCCCAGACACATTACAAGAGTTCCTGTTTCTCAGAAAGGGCATAAACCTCATTCTTGCCAAAAACAACTGCATAATCCATAATCTGACCTGTGCTAGCTGCAGGACAGTTGAAATATCAAAAACCTATTCAAGAACATTGAAGATCTTCCCATCTTCCAAAGTTTTTATTAATTTCTTTCTTTAGTGTTCTGTAGTTTTCACTGTAGAGGTCTTTCACCTCTTTTGTTAGATTAATTCCCAAGGTTTTTTTTTTTTTTTTTTTTTTTTGAGGCTATTGTGAATGGGGTAGTTTTCCTAATTTCTCTTTCAGAGGATTCATCACTTATTATGAATAGAAATGCATTAGACTTTTGAGTGTTGATTTTATTTCCTGCTACTTTGCTGAATTCATTTATTAGTTCTAAAAGTTTTCTGGTAGAGTTTTTGGATCCCCTAGATATACAATCATGCCATCAGCAAGCAGTGACAGCTTGAGTTTCTCTTTTCCTATTCGTATCCCTTCAATTTCTTTGGTCTGTCTAATTGCTCTGGCTAGAGTTTCAAGGACAATGTTGAATCGAAGTGGAGATAGAGGGCATCCCTGCCTTGTTCCAGTTCTCAGGGGGAATGCTTTCAGTTTTTCTCCATTCAGAATGATGTCAGCAGTTGGTTTAGCATAGATAGCCTTTACAATCTTAAGAAACATTCCTACTATCCCTATTTTTTCTAGTGTTTTGAGAATGAAGGAGTGCTGTATTTTATCAAATGCTTTCTCAGCATCTAGTGAGATAGTCATATGATTCTTAACTTTAAGTCTATTGATGTGAAGATTTATGTTTATTGATTTCTGGATGCTAAATAAATCTTGAATTCCTGGGATAAACCCCATTTGATCATGGGGCACTATCTTTTTAATATGCTTTTGTATGCAATTTGCCAGCATTTTTAAAAGGAGTTTTGCATCTATGTTCATCAGGGATATTGATCTGAAGTTTTCTTTCCTTTACACATCATTATCTGGTTTTGGTATCAGAGTGATACTAGCCTCATAGAATGAGTTTGGAAGGGTTCCCTCCTTTTCTATTTCATGGAATACTTTGAGGAGTATTGGTGTTACTTCTTCTTTAAAGGCCTTGTAGAATTCACCTTAGAATTCATCTGGTTCTGGGCTTTTCTTGGTTAATAGGCTTTTGATGGCTTCTTCTATTTCAGTGCTTGAAATTGATCTGTTTAAATTTTGTATGTCCTCCTGATTCAGTTTGGGAGGATCATATGTCTCTAAAATTTTGTCAATGTCTTCAATATTTTCTACTTTATTGTAGTATAGATTTTTAAAGTTCCTTCTAATCATGTTATGTATTTCAATGGTGTCTGTTGTGATCTTTCCTTTTCCATCACAAATTCTAGTAAATTGAGTTTTCTCTCTCCTTCTCCTTGTTAGTCTCCTATGTTCTTGGATAGGCAGAATTATTATTGTCAAATTGGCCATAGTACCAAAGGCACCATAAAGATTCAGTCCAATTCCAATTAAAATCCCAATGATGTTCCTCATAGAAATAAATAAAGCAATCATGAAATTCATCTGGAAAAATAACAGACCTCAAATACCAAATCCATCCTGAGCAGGAAGAATGAAGCAGGAGGGATCACAATAGCAGACCTTAAACTATATTACAGAACAGTAGTAACAAAAATGGCATGGTATTGGCACCAAAATAGACAGGTGGACCAATGATACAGAATACAAGACACAGAGACAAGTCCACATAAGTACAGTTACTTCATAGTAGAAAAAGGTGCCAAAAACATACAATGGAGAAAAAATAGACTCTTCAACAAACGGTGCTGGGAAAACTGAAAATCCGCTTGTAATTCATCTCTCACCTTGCACAACACTCAACTCAAAATGAATCAAGGATGTAGGAATTAGACCAGAGACCCTGCACTAAATAGAAGAAAAAGTAGGCCCAAATCTTCATCATGTTGGCTTAGGATGAGACCTCCTTAACAAGACTCCTAAAGTGTAATAAATGAAAGCAAGAATCAATAAATGGGATGGATTCAAACTAAAAAGCTTTTTCTCAGCAAAGAATACAATCAATAATGTGAAAAGAGAGCCTACACAGTGGGAGAAAATATTTTCTACAAGTACTTCAGACACAGCACTAATCTCCAAAATTTATAAAGAACTTAAAAATCTTTATACCAAAAATACAAAGCCAATCAATAAATGGGTTAAGGAACTGGACAGATACTTCACAGAAAAAGATATACCGGTGATTAACAAATACATGAAAAAGTGTTCAACACCTTTAGTAATTACAGAAGTGCAAATTAAACCACCCTAATATTTTATCTAATCCAATTAGAATGGCTATGATCAAGAACACAAGCAATAATAGCTGTTGGTGTGGATGTGGGGAAACAGGCACACTTGTACATTGCTGATGGAGTTGCAAATTGGTGCAGTCACTCTGGAAGGCAGTATGGAAATTCCTCAGAAAACTTGGAATAGACCCAACTTTTGACCCAGCTATCCCACTCCTTGGTTTATACCCAAAGGAGTTATTACGGTGATGCAGCCACATCAATGTTATAGCAGCTCAATTCACAATAGCTAGATTGTGGAACCAACCTAGATGCTCTTCAACAGATGAATGAATAAAGAAACTGTGTCATATATACACAATGGAATATTACTAAGTTATAAAGAGGAATAAAATTATGGCATTTGCAGGTAAATGGGTGGAGTTGGAGAATATCATGGTAAGGGAAATAAACCAATCCCAAAAAACCAAAGGCCAAATGTTTTCTCTGATAAGTAGATGATGATACATAATGAGAGTGGGGGTCTGGGGGAGTAAGAAAAGAATTGAGCAACTTTGGATTATGTAGAGAGAAATGAGAGTGGGGAGGCAGTGGGGGTATGAAAGATGGTGGAATGGGATAACATCATTACCCTATGTACATGTATAATTACATGAATAGTGTGAACATGCACAACCATAGAAATGAATCGTTTTACCCCATTTGTGTGCAATGAATTAAAATGCAGTCTGTAAAAAATAAAAAAAAATTAAAAAATCAAAACCAATCAAGAGAAGCTTATCAACTTCTCCTTATGTGCTTTTTAAAGGAGGAGGACTATAAGACTTAAATGGCACTCTTGCCCCTCCCAGGAGCACTGTTACCAGCTCTCTAAATCCTTCTCTCACTTTTATTTTTAATAAAATTTCTGCTTGCTTGCTTACCTCAGCAGCCTTGCAGTGTTCATTCTTTAACTCCATGGAACACAAACCCAATCCCCACTCCTGCCAGTAATAACCCTGCACCAAAATCAGTACAGAGTGGACTGAAGACCTAGAAATTAGACCAGAAACTCTACAACTGATAGAAGATAATTAGACCCAAGACTCCACCATATTGACACAGGAATCAACTTCCTTAACAAGACTCCTGAGGTGCAAAAAATAAAACCAAAGGTCATTCAGGGGGATGGCATCAAATTAAAAAGGTTCTGCACAACAAAGGAAACAATTAAAAGCCTGAAGAGAAAGCCAACAGAATGGGAGAAAATCTTTGCCAACTGCTTCACAGGGCATTGATGTCCAGACTACATGAAGAACTCAAAAATCTTATCACCAACCCCCTCCCCACAAATAACCCAATTAAACTGGCAAAAGTACTAAGCAGACACTTCTCAAAAGAGAAAGTACAAAGGATCAATAAATATATAAAATATCTTTCAATATCTCTAGCACTTACGGAAATATAAATCAAAACTATATTGAGATTTCTTTCCTACTCCAGTCAAAATGGCAATTATCAAGAATACCAGTAATAAGTGTTGGAGAGGATGTGGGGAAAAGGTACACTTATACATTGTTGCTGGGACTAAAAATTAGTGTATCCAGTCTGGAAAGCATTTTGGAGATTCCTCAAAAAACTAGGAATGGAACCACCATATGACCCAGCTACCCCACTCTGTATATATTCAAATTATCTAAAATCAACATACCATTGGGGTACGGCTACATCAATGTTTATAGCAGCACAATTCACAATAGCCAAGCTATGGAACCAACCTAGATGCCTGTCAGAAGATAAATGGATGAAGAAAATGTGGTGTATATACACATTGGAGTTTTATTCAGCCATAAAGAAGAATGAAATTACTGGCGCTTGCCTTTTAGTGGATACAACAGGAGACCATCATGTTAAGTGAAATAAGTCAGACCCAGAAAGTCAAAGTGTAACAGGGGTTCACTTGATGCTTTGAGTATATCCCTTGTGACTTTGAAACTTACATATTTTTTTTCTCTTTTCCAACCTTCTCACTGACCTTCTCCTCCCTAAACTTCTTTTCCCTAACCTTCTCCTTCCTAATATTCTGTTCCCTAATCTGCTCCTTCCTGATCTCTCCTCCTTAATCTCATGTTCTCCAAATCACCTTTCAAATTCCCCTGTGCCTCCTGATAGGCAGAATCACAGCCTCTGAGACAGTCTAGCAAAACAATAAGCCATCCTTTTCCTTTTTCTCAAAACCATGGTCTCATTATTGGATTGGCATCAGGGACAAGCACCAAGCTTTCAGCAACAAATTTGGCACCCCAGATGGGACCTGAGAACAGCCCCTGCTCCACTTTCTTGAGCAGGCCTGGCTCTCTGAGGAATCCCACTTACATGGTGAGGATTCATGGTGCTGGCAAACTTGTTGAGAGCCAACTGCAGGAGAGTTAGGAGATGGGTGACTTTGCCTCAGGTCGAACCAGAGGAGCTGTTGCTGTGAGTAAATGGAGGGACTGAGGGACCACCCTAGCAGCTGCTCCTTTTGCTTTGGGGAACTCTATTATCCTTCCTACCTCCATATTTGCAAAGTGGTTTCAGAGGCATTGGACTTGTGTAAAGTGTAGGCTGTGCTCCAATTAGGTGGTTTGTAGATTAGATGCTGTGTTTAAAACCATAGTCATTCAGGAAGGGTTGATGCTCAAGAGGAAAGGGCAGGCTTGATTCTGACTGGGTTAAGGCATACTCAGAGAACATTAAAACACTGTTTCTGTGATAAGTGTTTCTGTAAGAGATCAGCATCTGAATCAGTAGCCATAATAAAGATCTGCCCTTACCAGTGTGAGCAGACATCACTCTGTCTGTGGAAGGTCTAGAACAAAGAGCTAGAAGGAGAAACCACTCTCTTTTCTGGAACTGGGAGGTAATTTTCTCCTGTCCTTGTACACCAAGATTCCAAATTCTTGGCCTTCAGAATTTAGCTCTTATACCAGTGACCTGAGTTTCTTCAGTCTGAAACAGAATTACATCATTCACCTCCTGGGTTCTCAGGTCTTCAGATTCAGATTAAATTACAGCACTGACCATCCTGGTTCTTCAGTTTACAGAGAGCATATAATGGTACTTCTTGGCATCCGTAATCATATGAATCAAAACCTATCCTTTTAAAATACTTTTTATTTGTTCTTTTTAGATAAACATGATGGTGCAGTATATTTTGACATAGTATACATACATGGAGTGTAACTTCCCATTCTTGTAGGTGTATATGATGTGAAATTACCCTGGCTGTGTATTCATAATGAACATAGCAAAGTTATGTCTGATTCATTCTATTGTCTTTCCTATTCTTATCTTACTTTCCTTGCATTCATTCCCCTTTGTCTAATCCAATGAACTTCTATTATTTCTTGCCCAGCTTATTGTGTATTAGCATTCCCTCATCAGAGAAAATATTTGACCTTTGGTTCTGGGGATTGACTTTTTCCCCCAGGGTTATAGTCTCCAGTTCCATTCATTTACCAGTGAATGCCATAATTTCATTCTTTTTATGGCTGAATAATATTCCATTGTGTATATATATCACATTTTCTTTATCCATTTATCTTTATCCATAATGGCACCTAGGTTAGTTCCATAGTTTAACTATTGTGAATTGAGCTGCTATAAACATTCATGTGACTGTGTCATTGTAGTTTGCTGATTTTAACTCCTTTGGGTATATACTGAGGAGTGCAATAACTGGGTCAAATGTTTTTAAAACTAAAAAAACAAGTAACTCAATAAATGAATGGGCAAAGGAACTGAACATGCACTTCACAAAAGAAGAAATACCAACAGTCAATAAATACATGAAAAAAATGCCCAAAATGTCTAGCCATTAGAGAAATGCAAATTAAAACTACATTGAGATTCTATCTCACTCCAATCAGAATGGCAATCAAGAATACAAGTAACAATAATTATTGGTGAGGATGTGGGGAAAAAGGTACACTCGTACATTACTGGTGGGACTGCAAAATGGTGCAATCACTCTGGAAAGTACTATAGAGATTCTTCAGAAATCATGGAATGAACCAATTCTTATAATAAATCACTTCTTATCTATCTATAGATCTTATTGGTTCTGTTTCTTCACAGGGCCCTAATATACTCTTTTTATGCTAAAATTAAAGGATATTAAGAAAAGAAGAGTTACAGCATTCTGTGAACCTGGGATGGTAGCTATCAGAAACAGAAGTATATATGAATAGGAAAGAGGATGCCTAAAGCACCTGGTATTTCTAAGATTTGCCCTCATAATACATTAATCCCAATCTCCTTAAGTAGGTCTATATTCAAGGCTTTCTTTAATCCTGTGGTTATTATTTGAATGTGGTTTGTCCCCATTAAAAGGCCTTTTAAATTTGGTTGCAAATGTAGAACTGCTGGGGTGAGGCCTTTGAGAGGAATTAATGACTTTCTCATAAACTATACTAGTCCTTGTGAGGATTTATTAGTTCTTGCAAGAGTGGGTTGTTACAAAGAAGCTCAACTCCTTTGACACTGATATCACCTCTTTTCCACACACACCTATTTATTCTGCTTTTCTATGATGTGTGGAGGAACATGTGGCCCTCACTGGAAACTGAGAAAGATGCAGTCTCCTGATCTTGAACATCTGTGCCTACAGAACTGTGAAATTCAGCAACCTCTTTGCTTTATAAATGACTTGAGGCTAAGGGTTTATCAATTTTGTTTATTTTTTTTTTGAAGAACCTACTTTTTGTTTTGTCAATTGTTTCTTTTGTTTCAATTTCATTGATTTCAGCTCTGATTTTAATTATTTCCTGCCTTCTACTACTATTGGTATTGGTCTGGTCTTCTTTTTCTAGGACTTTGAGATATAATATTAGGTCATTTATTTGTTGACTTTTTATTCTTTTATTGAATGAAATCAATGCAATGAATTCTCCTCTTAGTACTGCTTTTGGAGTATCCCAGAGATTTTGGTATATTGTATCAGTGTTCTCATTTACCTCTAGGGATTTTTTAAATCTCTTCCCTGATGTCTTCTGCTATCCATGCATCATTTAATAGAGTATTATTTAGATCCCAGGTGTTGAAGTAGTTTCTATTTCTTATTTTATCATTGATTTCTAATTTCATTCTATTATGATCTGATAGAATGCAAGGAATTATCTCTATTTTTTTGTATTTGCTACAAGTTGCTTTTTTGGCAAACATATGGTCTCTTAGAAAAGGATACTTGTGCTGTTGAGAAAAAAAGTTTATTCTCTTTCGATGAATAGAATATTCTATATACATATGTAAAATTTAAACTTTCAATTATGTTATTGAGTTCTATGGTTTCTTTGTTCAGTTTTTGTTTGGAAGGTCTATCCAATCATGAGAGAGGTTTGTTTAAGTCACCCAGTATTATTGTGTTGTGGTCTATTTGATTTCTGAAATTGAAAAGGGTTTGTTTGATGTGCATAGATGCTCCATTGTTTGGGGGCATAAATATTAATGATTGTTATGTCTCATAGATTTATGTTTTCCTTAAGCAGTATGAAATGTCCTTTTTTATCCCTTCTGACTAACTTTGGTTTGAAGTCCACTTTATCTGATAAGAGGATGGAAATCCTGTTTTTTTTTACTGAGTCCATGTGTGTGATATGTTTTCTCCCATTCTCTCACCTTCAGTCTGTGGATGTCTTTTTCTAGGAGATGAGTCTTTTGAAGGCAGAATATTGTTGAGTCCTTTTTTAAAAAAAAAAAAAAATCCAATCTGCCATCTATGTCTTTTGATTAATGAGTTTAGGCCATTAACATTCAGCATTATTGAGATATGATTTGTATTCCTGGTCATTTTGGCTTATTGTTGGTTTTTAACTTGACTTGGTTTCTCCTTTGATTGGCTTTTCCTTTAGTGTACTTTCTCCCTTTGCTGAGTTTCATTGTTGTTTTTCATTTCCTCCTCATGGAATATTTTGCTGAGAATGTTCTGTGGTTGCAGGCTTTCTATTTGTAAATTCTTTTAACTTTTGTTTATCATGGAAAGTTTTTATTCCATCATCAAATCTGAAGATTAGTTTTGCAGGATATAAAATTCTTAGTTGGCACCCATTTTCTTTCAAAACTTGGTATATATTGTTCTAGGCCCTTCTAGTTTTAGGGTCTGGGCTGAGAAATCTGCTGATGCACATATTGGTTTTGCCCTATATGTGATCTGGTATTTCTCTCTCATGACATTTAAAATTCTATCTTTATTTTGTATGTTGGACATTTTCATTATAAGGTGGCTTGATGTGGATCTGTTGTAAATTTGTGCATTTGGTTTCCTGTAAGCCTCTTGTATTTGATTTTCCATTTCATTATTCAGGTTTGGAAAATTTTCTGATATTATTTCATTGACTAGATTGTTCATTCCTTTGTTTTATATCTCTGTGACTTCCTCAATCCCAATAGTTCTTACTTTGGTCTTTTCATGTTATCTCATAATTCTTGGAGATTCTGTTCATGATTTCTTACCATCTTCTCTGTGTGGTCAACTATTTTCAAGATTAGGGCTGGGGATGTAGCTTAATGGTAGAGCACTTGCCTAGCATGTGTGAGGCACTGGGTTCAATACTCAACACTACATAAAAATACATATGTAAAATAAAGGTATTGTGTCCATCTACATCTAAAACAATATTTTAGACAAAGATTAAATATCTTGTCTGCATTGTCTGAGAAAACTCAAATTACTAAAATTCATGATGACAAAGGAAATATCACAACCCTAACCTCAACATTGTAAAGGCCATCTATGATAAGCCCAAGGCCAACATTATTCTAAATGGAGAAAAATTGAAAACATTCTCTCTAAACCTGGAACAAGACAGGGATGCCCTCTTTCACCACTTCCATTTGACATTGTCCTTGAAACACTAATCAGAGCAATTAGACAGACCAAATAAATTAAAGGAATATGAATAGGAAAAGAACTCAAGCTATCACTATTTGCTGACAACATGATTCTATATTTAGAGGATCCAAAAAATTTCCACCAGAAATCTTCTAGAAAAAATGAATTCAGCAAAGTAGCAGTATATAAAATCAACACTCATAAATCTAAAGCATTTCTATTCATAAGTGATGAATACTCTGAAAGAGAAATTAGGAAAACTACCCCATTCACAATAGCCTCAACAACAACAACAACAAAATACTTGGGAATCAATCTAACAAAAGAGGTGAAAGACCTCTACAAAGAAAACTACAGAACACTAAAGAAAGAAGTTAAAGAAAACCTTAGAAGATGGAAAGATCTCCCATGTTCTTGGATAGGCAGCATTAATATTGTCAAAATGGCCATATTTCCAAAAGCACTATTCAATGGATTGTGGATTCAATGGATTCAAGCAGATTCAATGGAATTCCAATTAAAATCCCAATGATGTACCTCATAGAAATATAGAAAGCAATCATGAAATTTATTTGGAAGAATAAGAGACCCAGAATAGCCAAGGCAATCCTTAACAAGAAGAGTGAAGCAGGAGGCATCACAATACCAGATCTCAAAAAGCTTGACACCGAAAATACAAAAACCCCAATGAATAAATGGGCTAAGGAACTGAGCAGACACTTTACAGAAGAAGAAATACAAACCATCAACAAATATAGGAAAAAATGTTCAATATCTATAGTAATTAAAGTAATGAGAATCAAAACTACCCTAAGATTTCATCTCACTCCAATTAGAATAGCTATTAATCAAGAATATAAGCAACAAATGGTGTTGGTGAGGATGTGGGGAAAAAGGTACACTCATACATTGATGGTGGCATTGCAATTGGTGCAGCTACTCTGGAGAGGAGTATGGAGATTCCTGAGAAAACTTGGAATGGGCCCACCATTTGACCCAGGTATCCCCTCCTGGATTTATATCCAAAGGACTTAAAATCAGCATAACTATAGTAATGCAGTCACATCAATGTTTATAGCAGCTCAATTCACAATAGCTGGATTGTGGAACCAACCTATCCATTCAATAGATGAATAGATAAAGAAACTGTGGCAAATATACACAGTGGAATATTACTCTGTCATAAAGAAGAAGAAAATTATAGCATTTGCAGATAAATGGATGGAATTGGAGAATATCATGGTAAATGAAATAAGCCAATCCCAAATTACCAAAGGTTGAATGTTTTCTCTGATAAGTGGATGCTGATACATAGGCAGGAGAGGTGTAAAGAAAGAATGAAGGAATGTTGGATTGTGCAGAGGGAAATAAGGGTGGGGGAAAGGAAATATGGTGATATGAGACAAACATCATTACCCTATGTACATGTAGGATGACATGAATGGTGTGATGTCACATCATGTACAACTAAGGAAATGAAAAGTTGTACTCCATCTGTATACAATGAATCAAAATGTATTCTGTTGTCATGTACAACTAAGTGGAACAAACAATATAAATAAATAAATAAATAATAAAATTACCTGATCTCAAGTATTACATTAGAGCAAAGGAAAATGTAGCTAGACACAAAATCCTCATCTTCTATATCTTTTCAAATTGTATTTTCACCACTTTACTTATATATTCCAACAAGCTGAGCTTAATTTACTCCACATTGATAAATTCTGCCAGCCAAAATCAGTTGTCCTCTCCTTATGCTGTATATAGAAATCATAACTGAGTACTAAACTTAGATTAACTTTGACATATTCTATGATCTTCCTCTCTTACTAGTCTTTTTCTTTCTCCTTATTCCTATAGAGACCTGGAAGTTATCTAGCGGGAACCACTTATGCCTTTAATTCCAAAACAGTTCACCCACCTTTCTGAAAATGCTACCTTTTCTTTGTTAAGATCCTTAAAATCTAGGCAGGTGATTTTTAAATTAAAGAATTGATAGATAATGAAAGAAAAGATGACTCTATGTTTGGAGAAAGAAAAAGCTCCATGGAAAAGGTGGGTTTTGACCTTTCACCTAGGCCTTAAAGAACAGGATAATTTGGACTAATGGAAATGAGGAATAAGGTCAGTTTGGCTTAAGAGAATCATATGAGTAAGGAGAACATGTCAGGGCGAGTGGGAACCAGAAAACAGTTGAATACACATGCAGTATTGTTTGGGGACCCAGGAGATGGGAGACTGGAATAAGATTCAGAGCTGGAACTCACACTTTAGCACCATACCGATGTGTTTGCCTGGAGCTTTGCCTACTGTCATTGAATGACTCAAATCTGCTCTCTCCATTCCCATTTTCACACATCCCTCCCTTGTTTGGTTACACCCATGATTCATCTGATAATGAGTGATTTTCTAAAGCACAGGTCTGTTCATAACACTCACCTGTGTAAAACTTTTAGTTCTTTGCTTAATGTTCATTGTATCAATTTAAATCCAAACTGTTAATCAGGATGCACTTTAAATTATTAGTTCATGCACTATTTTCCAGCGTTTTAAGAGTTTTCCAAACCAAAATTCAATTCTTGTCTTTTTCTTTATGAAAAAATTTTAAACATCTTTAATGCATTGTTTTAGCTGCTTTTTATTTTTTATTTTTTTTTTCTTTTGGTCCCTGTGACCAAAAGATCTGACAAAACTGACACAGAGGAGGAAAACTTTGTGTTGGTTTCAGAGGTCTCAGTTCAAAGATGGCTAATTCCTTAGCTCCGGGCCAGAGGTGAAGCAGAACATCAAGGCCTAGGGTATGGTGGAGGAAAGCTGCTCATCACATGGCAACAAGGAAACAGAGCTCTGCTCACTAAGGAAAATATATAAACCCCAAAGGCACGCCTCCCATTGGCCTTCTTCCTCCAGCCACACCCAACCTGCCTGTTACTGTCTAGTCACTGGACATCAGAGGATGGATCCACTAATTAGGTTACACCTCCCAAGATCTAATTATTTCACCTCTAAAAATTCTTGCATCATCTCACACATGAGCTTTTGGGGGACACTTCCTATTTAAACCATAACACCCATTAAGAGATTTTAGATGCTCTTTACAGGTTAATCCCTTTGCCTTTAGCACCAATGAAAGCACATGCATTATTAAACGGTTAATACATTTCATTACTCATTTTCTTATGTTTTTCCTTTCAGCATAACAATAATTTGATTTGTATAATGACCTTATTTATTTATTTATTTTGTTCTAGCACTTGGAACTGAGAATAAACTCAAAACAATAATAAATACTTGTATACTTTTAAAAGTTCATAAAAGTGACATTATGAAAACTGATCTTAAGGGAGATTTCCCTGCCAGGAGAAACTGGAGATAAAGAGCCCAGTTGTAATGGAGAGTCTGAGTGAATCAAACTGTTTAAGCTATGTCTTCTGTTAATTTGGAAGCTGGTTAGCATTGTTAAATATCATAAATATGGGGAAGCAAAAGGGATGGGAATTTTGAAAGTTTAAGTAATTTGTTATTTATCTCATGAATTGACATTAAGGCACTTATTTCTTAGGTCTAATTCTTCTCAAGAGCAATGGGAAAACATTCCAAAAAATATTTGAAAAAGGTCATTTGATTTTTCCTTAATGCAGACAAATATAGAAATTTAATATTTTATAACTTGGAGATGGGGCACCACTTTTGAGGTTCATTAATTCCACAAAGTGCACAAAGTAGGCCAAATATCCTTTGTTAATAACATATATGACAGCATTTAGAGTTTAAGTGTTAGGCAAAAGGACCACACCAAAAACCGCGTTTCAGCCAGGGGGTTTTATTTGGAGTGGCATGGTGGCCACTCCAGGTGATGAGGTGATGAAGGCAGTAGCAGAAGGGAGAAGGGAAATGGCCCTGAGATTAAATACCTTCTTAGGGGCAGATGTTGAACTGGGTTTGGCTACTTCAGCAATTCATTGGCTGGGGTGCTCCCTGAGCAGGATTGTGTCTGGGGGATTAGCTAGTATATTTGTGGGGTTGGCTAAGGGCTGGTGGGAAAGGTTTGGGTTGCTATTGGCTGAAAGCAAACCAGAAAGGCAGCTGGTCATGTGGAGCTTCCCTGGGAAAAGGAGACTGAACAGCCCATCCAAGATTAAGCATTTGAGCATATGCCCACAGGAATATGATATGCCACACCCACCCCTGCTAATTATCTTCAGGAAGCCTACCTATTCATACAGAATCTTACAGAATGAATACGAAAATGACTGACACTGTTTTTGACAGCTTGCTTTCAAATAGTGGTCCAGCATTTCAAGTTAACAGAAATGGTCTAGACTCATTTTGTTCCTCAGATATATGAAAGTCTAATGCTTAAGTGAAATAGAAGTTTGATGACAGGTCCAAAAATGGGTTTTGAATTGAGTATAACCAAGATCGCAGTTGATAACACTACCATAGTCTATTCTCTCAGTCAATAAAGAATATTTGAAAACACATCACTGATATTTTCTCAGACATTTAAGAGGATTTTCTAAGTGTGAACTAGGAGAATATCAGACTACGTGCTGTTTGTTCTCACTAAAATGGGATTGAATTGGCCAAACATATCCCCAGTGGGACTTCAAAATAGCTACTACCAGAACATGGTGCACTGGCAGCTTTTATAGCTCAAAATTTTAAAAATAGTATCTGCTAAAATAGATATTGGGAAAAGATAATAAATAAAACATTGTTCTGGGGGAAAACATAATTTTGATATAATACAATAAACAGAAAATACAGCTAATTTTCTGGTTTCATCAACTAATGCATGTAATGGACGTTCCATTGAAATAAAATAGGTTTTAAACAATGGGCCACTGAAAAAGATATAAAGGATGTGTCTCTAGAAAAATGAAAGCTCAAACTCAAGTAGGTATTTTTTAAAATATTTTTTCAGTTGTTGATGGACCTTTATTTTATTCGTTTATTTATATGCTGTGCTGAGGATCGAACCCGGTGCCTCACACATGCTAGGCAAGAGCTCAGCCACTAAGCCACAACTTCAGCCCTTAAGTAGGTATTTTGAGTGTGCTTTTTGAAGACTGAAGGAATTCTATCCATTCACTCTTTGAATATATTTAGAATTTTAATCATCGTCATAATGATAATAGAAAAATAAAAAGACAGGAAAGAAAGAAAAGAAAAATGCCCTCAAAGTCCTTGACTCATTTAGAGTTACAGAATGTAAGTCCTTATTCTGAAGAATAACCCACAATACTTGATTTTTCTCCCAGTCACACAGAACTACTGTGAGTCTCAGATGCTACCTTGTGGATGTTCCCTGATTCCTGCAGGCTCAGGGGTCCTTTCCATTTAGAGCAGATACTTCAGCCTCTGTCCTTTTGGTTTACTTTCATTGTTTAGTTAACATGGTGGCATTAATTAAATATTTCCATAATAATTCTTAAAATTCAGTTTTTATTTCTTCAGATCTGTTTTGTAGGGAAAAAGCAGAATTTCTCTTTACAGAGAGTAGGATTTTTTCAATAATGTCACCCTCATGGCCTCAAGTCCATTGCAGCATCTCAAAAGAATTCTTGCACTCTCAAAATTCTTCACAAATCTCTGCAGATACTTCCTTACCATCCTCTAGTCTCCATTGCTTCTTTCTTGCTGTGCCCTGAGCTCAGAGAAGGGACTCCTCTCGGCTTTACCTCACTCAATCATAGCCAGTCTCCATTTTCTTATTCTTTGCTGAATCATCAGATTTGTCATGTTATGTCACATAATTCTGGCCAATGAGATATGACTGTATTAGAGGGTTTCTCACAGAGTTTCCGTGTACTTAAAAATGATTGGATAGAGTCCATTTCTTTCTAACTCTGCACATTGTGTGGAGGTGGTATCTGGAATTATAGAAGCCATCTTGGAACCTGAAGAGGCTGGCGAAGAGGTGACAAAACAATGAGGCTGGCAGGGTGACAAAAACAGGAATCACCCTGTTTCTTGACAAAAAACTGTTAACATCACTGAATGTTTTCACTGCCTTCTACCTGGTTCCTTGTTGAGAAAAGTAACAAATCTGTGTATCTAAGCTGCCTTTAATGGTTTTTTGTTTGTTTGTTTGTTGTTGTTGTTTACAGTTGAATGTCTCCTAAATCATATTAAATGATTTTTCTCATAGATACATTTTATCCAATGTCTGTGCCTTTTTCCTTCTAAGTTTTGTAATTAACTATACATCAGCCTCTTTTCTACATTTACCTTTTAGATCTGAGCATGAACTATGTATGTAAGAAAATTTAAACAATGCAGAACCTAACCTCGTTTTTATATACTACAGAAATTCAGGGATATCAGCATTAGTATTCACTTATAATAGCTTCTTAGTTCTAACATCATTATTTTCCCTTGATTTTTACATCCCTTACATTCAAATATTGCATATTTTATCTGTGCAACTTTTGTAAGAATGAAATTAGAAATATAATTATTAAAATATGATACTCTATTCCTATCCTTAATAAGACGTTTGCAAAAAAAAAACACAACTTTTCTATATTTCACAGAAATTCTGAAGTTTATCATTCATTTATTCATTCTTGATGTAATTTCAGAGAAAGAACAAAACTGACCCTCCTATTTTATATAGCTTTGCACATTAAAATAATAATTGAATTACTTTTCTGCTTGAATTACTGAATTATAAACTAATCAAAAACAAATCATTTCTATGATTCTCTATGCATGACTAGTACTTTTGATTTTAAATTAATTATGTTCTAAGTAGATACAGAATGTCAAAAATCCCAGTAGAATCTAAACTAGGGAATCACTCTCCTGCACACCTCTGCAGGCTCAGTATAAATTACACAGATCGCCTCACTTCAAGCTCATTAAAATAGCTACACAACAAGGAGTAGATTCTTTTAACTTGGATATTTTTACTGTGGAATTTTTGACAAATGGATACTTACAAATTTGCTCCAACTTCCATTGCCTTGTATTTTACTCCTATGTTGAAAATATGTTGCAAGATAAATTCTTCAACAACTTAAAAGTGTCTCTAGGTAAAAATTCTGCTCTCATTGGGCCATCAGTATCTATACTATATACCATATACTATATAGTATAATAAAGCAATTGTTCTGGTCATTATAAAATAAACCAAAAAGTTCAGTGTGTCATAATTAATTTCCTTCAAGTTCCTGTTGGTTAAAATGCAATTTTAATTCATACTTCCTATATACATAGAAACTATTTTTTCCAAGTATTCTCATAGAAGTGTATTCAATCAAAAACTGAATGTTTAGGGATAATGATTTTCTGTAATTTGGAGTATGATGTTTTATTTATTAGTTAGACTATTTTCTTACTAAAAACATATGTTCCCATTTCATTGATGTTTTTGGAAAAGTAATTTTCTGTCTTTATATTTGCCTATAATTCTCTGATGCACACAAATGTCTTTGCATTTCCAAATAGCAAATCATTTTCAAAATCTTACATAATTGAATTTTTTTATAATAGTTTCTATGTTGATCAGGTGCCAAAGAAAACACTACAAGAATTCCCAGTTGCTTTTTTCCTAGTACCTTCAAATATACTGCAAGTATACAATAATGTGGAACTTGTTTTAAGCTAAAGTAAACCAACATTTTAAAAAAATACTCAACAGTAAAAAAAAGGAGGTGCAAAATCTTTAACTTAAGATAAAAATTGTGACACTGTGGAAAATTTTTGCAGAGAAAGTTAGGTAAAAGTTAAAACAGTCAAAAGGCAAGTACATTACCCATATTATAATATTTTATATATCTCAATTTTGAACATCTCAATGAGCATGTTTTTAGTTGCAAAATTATTGCACAGTGAGTTAAATAAAATTCATGTGTTACATAATTGTAATTTGTATGGCTGATGTTATACCAATATATGTCCTATGACTGAGATCGCTACAAAAGAATTAGATTAGAAATAAATGAAGCTGGGTGGTGTGGCACATGCTTGTAATCCCAGAACTTTTAAGGCTAAGGTGGGAGGATTGCAAGTTCCAGGACAGCTTCATCAATTTAGAGAAGCTGTAAGCAACTAAGGAAGCAACTAAGGAAGACCCTGTTCCTTTCTTTCTTTCTTTCTTTCTTTTTTTAAGGGAAACACTTTAAGTCATTTTATTATCTATATAATAGATAAAGATTCCTTACAATGCCTGATACAGTGTAAATACGATGTAAATAGTTGTTATACTGTTTTGTCTACAGAATAATGATCAGAAGAAAGTCTGTACGTGGTTGGAACAAATGCAGTTTTTTCCTGAACACTTTCACTCTGGTTGATTGAATCCTTGGATGAAGACCCTGTTTCAAAATATAAAATACAAAAGGGCTGGGGATGTTTGGGAGTGTAGCTCAGTGGTAGAGCAGCCCTGGGTTCAATCCCCAGTAACCACACACACACACACACACACACACACACATAAAGAAAAAAATGAGTGAACTGGGTCTCCCTTCTAGCTTACTTAAATAATTGGTGTGATGTGAGAAATAAATGGTTCATGACCTGAAAGTTTATTTCTTCAACTTTGATCATTTATTGTTCAACTAGTAGCTCCTTGTTCTTGTTTATTCTCTCTGAGTAAGTCTGTAAGATGTCACAAATGATCTTAAAATAGAATTGTATCCAAATATTATAACTTCTTCACATTACCTAGGAATCTTGCATAAATAAAAACTATCTAATAAGTTAAACCATCTTGATCTCATAAACAATTAGATTTCAGCCCAAAACATAAGACAACAACTGGTCAAAATAATACAATTCCATTAAATTAAAAAGCACTCATTAGTATGTTGGAAAACCAAAAAATTCCTTGAAATATTTGAGTATATTCATGGCACAATTATGATAAGAGACAAATAGAATTTGGTTCTAAATGTTGACAAACCCGTTATCATTTTCTTTTTATTCAAAAGAGGATATTAAGATTGATTTAAATGGCACATATATTTAAGATAGAATAAAAATATATCCATGCTAACTTTCAAGTTGGTCATACTAAGTTCAAGTGCTTATAACATTTAGTATTTATGTAGACACATTTGAATATTGAATCATTTCTGTATTCAAAATTTTTAACAGTTTTAATGATTTTATCATTGCAAAGTAGACATTTGAATAATTATTCACACACATGAACTTCTCATGACACTTTCTTTTGACTGTGTTCATATATCAGAACATATTTATTCTGGATATTAACTTGAATTCCAAACTTTGTGAGCAGGTATTCATTTATTCATTAAATAATTATTGATTTCCTTTCCTGCATCAGGAATTGGAATATGTGCTATTTTAGTGGAGGAAAAAAATGCCCTCTGCCCAGAATTACATCCTAGTCAGAAGGCATACATGTTAGCAGAAAAGTTACAAGAGAATGAAGTTCCTCTGAAACCTAAATAAAGCACACCATCTCAATATGTGTACTTAGCCTAGAGGAAACAAACATGAGTTTACTAAAAAGAAAGAATTTGATCTGATACATGTGAAAGAATTTTTCAGGTAGAGAGAGAGAGATTCTAGAGAATCCTAGACTAAAAAATTATGTATTCTAATTAAAATGTGTAGAGGCACAGATCCAACTTGAGGTCTCTATGTTCATATGACACGTACCTTTTTTCACCTAACCTAACTGATGTAGTTCTCCTAATATTTCAAAACTTATCTCTAGGAAGATATTTTTGGGTGAGTTTTCTGCCCTTTCCCCCTCTGCTGCATGAGGGGATTTGTTCCATCTTTATCACAGCCCCTTTCACGTTATGCTGCAGCTGTTGGGGTGCTTATTCCTACATTGTCGTACTTGTTCCTATTACCAAAGCACCTAAGTCAGAGCCTTGGTCACAGTAGAAACTCAGTCTGTAGATGTTAAATATGTGGAGGACTAATGTCAGACCCTATAGAAAAAAAAAAACATGAGGTTGCCTTCACAGTGCCAGGTAAACCTAGAAGAGAAAGGACAACTCTTTCTTTAAAGCAGGCATGAAAATTCAGGAATCACTCATTTTTAAAAAGTAGTAGTAACAAAAGTGTTGTTCATGATGCTGATCTCTGCAATTAGAAGGCATATCCCTTGCCTAAATGTGAAAAGGACAGGAGCTGAGGCAGTTGAATAATGGTGAAATAAAGACTGCTGAGCAGAAACGTAAGCTGAGCTGAAGTTGCAAAAATCTATTAGTTATAGCACTATTATTCATGAGTGGATATTTTACTCCATTAATGCTTGACAATTCACTCTTTCATTCAAGCATGTTAATGAATTTATCATGTCAAAAATATTTTAAATAGAGTACATTAGCTAAATATACTATATATCAAATAAAACCCTGATACCTTAAGATAGCTGTCATCTTAAATTTTCTGTTGGGATTCAGGAAATAGGACTATCCAATTTGGGTTATTCTGTCTGAGAGCTTCTTATGTAGTTGCAGTCAGGATGTTGATAAAGTAAAGGGTTCATTTCCAAGATGGCTTTTGTTATGAATTGGACCTTAAATGTCTTCAAAGGCCATGTGTTAGTGGTCATCCTGTAGTATTAACAGGAGAAGGTGGGGCTTTTAGAAGACAGAGCTTGATGGAAGTTAGGTCACTAGGGGGCATGCCCTTGAAGGAGATATTGGGACTGTATCCCCTTTCTTTCTCTGTCTTTACTTCCCAACCACCAAGAGGTAAACAGGCTTCCTCCATCACACATATCACCATGATGATGTTCCTCATTGCCACAGACCCAAAGCAATAGGGTCAAGAAACCATGGAATGAAACCTCAGAAATCCCAAGCCCTAATAAACCTTTTCTCCTTTTAAGGTTGTTTATCTCGGTTGTTCTGTCACAGTGATAGAAAGCTGACTAACACAACTCCTATAAGTGGCTTTAACTACATGTCTCAGTTCCTCACCACATGGCCTCTCAATATGCTAATTATTTTCATAACATGACAAATAATTTCCCCAAAATGAACGAGAGTGTGGTGGGAAGGACAAAGCTACAGTTCTTCTATGACCTTGTCTCATAAGTCCCACATTATCTGCTGTAGACTGAATTTATATGTTGAAACTTAATTTCCAATGTCAAGGCATTAGGAGGTGGGGGGGTGTCTTTAGCGAGTGATTAGGTCATGAGGCAAAGCCCACATGAATAGGATTAATGCCCTTCTGAAAGAAACCTGAGAGTGATTCTTCATCCCATATGCCATGTGAGGTTAAAATGAGAAGATGTTCATCTGTGAACCAGGAAGGAAACCATCACCAGACAAGAATCTGCCAGTGCCTTGATCTTGCACTTTCTAACCCAACCTTCAGAACTTTGAGAAATAATTTTGTGGTTTGCAAGTCAGTCATTTTATGATATTTTAGCAGTCTAAGACATCATTTCTACTTTTAAAAAAATTTTTTGGAACTAAGTTATTACATCTAGTCCACACAAGTATGGGATTTCAGCTCTACTCTTGAAGTTTTTGTCAAAAAATATATAGACAGTTGCAGTTACACATGAGAGTATAATGTTGATTAAGGCAGACAAAATCTTGCCCTTATGGAAACTGGACTCTTCTTCATGAAGTCAAAGATAAATAAACAAATCAGCAAATAAAATGTAGAAGCCAAGCTAATTTTAGATTAAGTCTTGTGAAAGCAGTGAACAGGTGTCTATGCTGTTGGGGATCTAGAAGAGGAGGTGAGTCAATGTAGATGGGTCTGTGGAGGTGAATGACCACCAAGAACCTAATAGATGGGGAGGGTGAGAAACCAAACAGTAGGCCTGGGAAAAAAACTTTCAAGGGAGAAGAACCTGTCCAAGGAAACAGCAAAGTAGATGTGAGCTTGGTCACGTGAAAAACAGAAAGGATGCCATACTTGTGGTGAGTCACAATAGTTGGCACAGAAAGGAAGATTCAAGTTAATACAGATATTTGATATCCCAGGGAGGGGGGCCTGCTTTGGATATGCAAAGAGAAGACCTTGAAGAGTTTATGCAGGAGAATGACATGACTAGCAAACATTTTAGAAATCAAAGAAGGAATGACAATCATATAGGCATGTAGTTCTCCTTTTAGAATAACACGATTTTTTTAGTGGTTTTTTGTGCAAAATAGAGTGTGCTTCATCTCACTCTTTAGTTTGAAGGGAAGGCTTGCTCTTCCCTTCAAACAATAATAAGGGGTTTTAGCTTGAGAAAATGAGGAAGAGTGGCCAAGTCAGATGTAACAAATGCACACAATGTTGTTTTAGCAGAGACTTTTGTAAGTGATACAAGTGACTTGGTAATATGGATTTCAATACTTGGGAGTTATTCTGTTTTTGTTTCCCTGAGATATTTCATGTGTCACAGAAAAGTCTGAAAAATTATGACTTTAGCTCATTTAGACATGCATGAATATAAAGGGAATAGTTTCCTAAAGCCACTCAGGATAAGCAGCCTACTGTGATCAGGAATAGGAAGAAGTTGGTCCCTGATTTCACTGGCCGTGACAAGATTTGTTGATTTCTCATTGTTGTTTACCCTAATGTATAATTGGATAATACATTATAGGTCCACCTGACCAAAAAACAGGGAAGATATTCAGATATCTGGTAACTAAAAACACAACAAATATTCACTGTGCTGTCAGCCAGATTTTAAGATTTTAAACTAGGCCAAATCAAATTTCATTCTCTAAATCTCAAAATGTTATCTCCCTCCTAATAAGCAATACAAAATATTTGTTTAGAAAAAATTAAACCATTGAAATTATTTTAAGAAAATCTAGAATCCTGATTCTTCAGTAAATCAGTTTAAAATAATAATAAAGCCTTAAAACAAAGAAACACCTATCAGGTTTTAGAGAAGAGTTTCCTTCAGGGTAAGAAAGAAATTATTATTTGCCAAAATTCTATTAGAAAAAACAGATGATCACAGGAGAGGAGGTGCCTTCCTCGAATGGTCTGAGTAGCACCTGGAGAGAGAGGGTAACTTGACTCAGGACCAGCGGGGTCCTTGGCTTACACAACAGAAAAGAATCCCAGCATGCATCAGTCAGACGCATGGATGGAGTTTATTTAACAGATACTTAATCAAGGGAGAATACTGACCCTCTTGAAAGTGACATACCTGCTTTTGGTGTTCTCCATTCTTTTAAAGAAACTTGGTGAGGACTGGGTATGGAAAGGTATGTAGAAAAGCTATCGCACTGGTGATATCAAGATGTTTCTAGTTAATTTTTCAGGATCCTCAGGCTAATGTAGTCTTCATCATGGGATCAGTAGATTGTGCTGAAAAGACCCTTAAATTATACATTTCTCAAAATATTGTGTCTCTCTTTACTTAAACTATTTGTTGGGAGATAATAAGCTGTGCCCAGGTAGATTAAAGATTTCCCAAGAATTTGGGTGCTGCTAGTCTGGGAGAGAAACTGACTTAGAGGGTAATAGACCTGGAAAAGAATGCAGAACGTCTGAATTGAAACCAGATTTCTCCTGTGTGCTCATTTCTTCTTTCTTCTATCCTATCTCAAGATGAGGGTGAAATTATCTTCTTTTTTCTTTATGTGAAAAGCTCTATTTACTGAATCCAAAAGAGAACCACTCCAAATTTTATACTCCAAAAAGTATTTGTCCGCTTTAAAGCTCTAAGAAGTAAGGAACATCCTAGCATTTTTTTTCTTGAAAAAAAAAAAAAACAACTTACCATGATCCAGATTGCAATGCATTTTGATAGAGGAGATCTAACAAAGATCCAGAATGCTGTGCAGTCTCCCCAGTACAGAGGAATTTGGGAGTAAGCCGTTATTGTCTCTTACATCTATAATAAGATTCACTTTTTTATAGATTTGACTAGGAAAGAAATCAAAAGTGCCTCTCATCGATCACACCCTCTTTCATCCCTTAGAAGGAAGATGTCCTCATGAATCTTTCATATTCAAATCATTTAGCATATTCTGCTGACCAATTACTGCATAGGTACCCAAGAAACATCAAAGCTGCACATTGTACCCATGAATAGGTAGCATGTACAATCATTACTTATCAGTTAAAAATAAAATGAAAAGAAGGTAATCCAAGCACTAACCCTGATTCCTCCTTTATCATTGATCAACTCTTTGCATAAAGCAATTTCAGGGAGAGGTGCATTTTTTGGTACTGCTGACTCCTTCGTGTCTACACTCTACTTTGGATCACAGTTATTATCTAAATAGTCCCCTTGCCTAGATATTTATTCCCTTTGCTATATTTAGCTATATTTGCTATATTTGAGTGATCAATATATTTGAAAGGTTCATTTGAAACTGATATTCATCTGTTTAAACATAGACACAATTATTCACTGTCATCATGATAAACTAATAAATCCAGAGACCCCATTCCTGAATCTCTATATAACTCTAGTACAATCCTTATCCTAAAGCAATCTTTTAAAAATATGTTAGAAAGATTTGGGGATAACACCAGAATTTTGAGGTAAAATTATCTTCCAAAACTAAAAAAATGTAGGAAAATTGTTAATTCATGAACGAGATGAGCCATCTGTGATGAATGTCCATCCTAACAATTTTCTAGTAAGGGACACAGGAAGGTTCAGCAATTCTTAAAAGTTACTTGTGTATAGCCTAAAGGGATTATAATATTTAAAAGAAACTAAAAGCATCACCCAGTTAATTTTATTATATTGATCTGAAGAATGTATCAAGAGAGAAAGTCAATGAAGAAAATAAAAGAAATAAGTTCTGAATCATAAAAATGTGAATGAATCACCAATAGTTTCCAGGTTATTCACAAAGCAGCAGACACAACATTTTAGTTCTTTTGGTAAGAATACTTCTGTATGAGAACTGGATACTTCAGACAAGCCTATTTCATGGTGCTAGTTTTTAAATAACCCATAGAATATCCTATGATCTAATGCCATATCCATAAAGCAACCTTTAAATATAATTTGTGCTTTCAACATTTTTTTCCTGTGTGTATTTGAGGAGAGGGAGGGTATAAGGTGTGTACTATAATCTGTAGTCAAGGTAATTCTTTTGATATTTGTATTTCTAATTACATTAGTTTTGTGATTCATACATTTACACATCTGTCTCCTATAAATTTGGTTAACAGGCATTAAGAGGCATTTATTGATTATATACAATTTGTGTCTCCAGAACTGAGGATAAGCAAAATATAATACAAAATATTTTCAAGATGCTTACTGCCGATGGGGTGAATACCTTATAATACACAGAAGTAAGGGTTGTAGGTAATTTATAATCATATAAAGTTAAAGAATACAGAAAAAATCTATTGAACTTATTTATTAAACAAAAACAAATCTAGCACCAATATGCATATTTATGGTACAAGATGTTTGAGCGTATAGTAGCACATAGTGCTCAGATGCTGTACTCTTAAAGCTTACAGTCTAGGAGGAGTGCTTACCAGGTTGTTATAATGTAGAAAGCTAAGTGCTATAAATTCCATTCATGCATTCGCTTGAAAGATTTCATGCATAGGCAAATGGAAATTCCAAGCAGTTTGAAATATACTTGCAAGGACATGAGGACATGAAACATCATGGCACCTGTATGGATGGGCAAGTAGTTTGATATGATTAGAGCAATGACTCTTAAATTCTATTATGCATAAATCACTCAGGCAAAAAAGTAAAATACAGATTCCATTTTCCTTTGATTCTGTATGTCTCCAAGATTTCCATTTGGTAGGGCTAGAATAGAATCTTCCTATGTAACAAGAACTCTATGCAACTGATGCACGTGGTCAATGGATCATGTGGAGAAGTAACAGGATGGAGTAAAGTATACGAAGTTTTTGATGGTATCCAAGAAAAGATAAACCTGATCCTGTTTTATTTTATTTTATTTATTTATTTTTTGTACCAGGGATTGAACCCAGGGGCACTAAACCACTAAGCCACATCCATAGCTCTTATTTTTTTTCTTTTTAAATTTAATTTATTTTGATTCATTGTATATACATGGAGAACAATTGTTCCTCTGATTGTACATGAAGTAGAGGCACACCATTTGCGTAATCATACATGTACATAGGGTAATGATGTTTATCTCATTCTATTATTTTTCTTTCCCATCAACCCCGTCCCCACTCCTCTTTTTCCTCTATGTAATCCATCCTTCCTCCATTCTTGCCTACTTCCCACCCCAAATCATGAATCATCATCCACTTATCAAAGAGATCATTCTGCCTTTGGCTTTCTGGGATTGGCTAATCGCACTTAGCATGATATTCTCTAACTGCATCCATTTACCTGCAAATGCCATAATTTTATTCTTCTTTATGACTAATATTCCATTGTGTGTATACATACCACAGTACCACAGTTTCTTTATCCATTCTGCTATTGAAGGGCATCTAGGTTGGTTCTACAATCTAGCAATTGTGAATTGAGCAGCTATGAACATTGATGTGGCTGCATCACTGTAGAATGCTGATTTTAAATTCTTTGGGTATAGGCCAAGGGGGGGGGACAGCTGGGTCAAATGGTGGGTCCATTCCAAGTTTTCTAAGGTATCTCCACACTGTTTTCCGGAGTGGCTGCACTAATTTGCAACCTCACCAGCAATGTATGAGTGTACCTTTTTCCCCACATCCTTGCCAACACCTATTGTTGCTTGTATTCTTGATAATAGACATTCTAATTGGGGTGAGATGAAACCTTAGGGTAGATTTGACTTGAATTTCTCCTATTACTAGGGATGTTGAACATTTTTTCATATACCTATTGACTGCTTGTAGATCTTCTTCGGTAAAGTATCTGCTCATTTCCTTAGCCCATTTATTGATTGGGTTATTTATATTCTTGGGGTAAAGTTTTTTGTGTTCTTTTTAGATTCTGGAGATTAGTGCTCTATCTGAAGTGTGTGTGGCAAAGATTTTCTCCCACTCTATAGGCTCTCTCTTCAAATTGTTGATTGTTTCCTTTGCTGAGAAAAAGCTTTTTAGTTTGAATCTATCTCAATTACTGATTCCTGCTTTTATTCCTTGTGCTTTGGGAGTCATGTTAAGGAAATCTGGTCCTAGGATGATATGATGAAGATTTGGACCTACTTTTTCTTCTATTAGGTGCAGGATCTCTGGTCTAATTTCTAGGTCCTTGATCCATTTTTAGTTGAGATTTGTGCAGGGTGAGAGACAGGGATTTAGTTGCTGCATATGGATTTCCAGTTTTCCCAGCATCATTTGTTGAAGAGGCTGTCTCTTCTCCATTGTATGTTTTTGGTACCTTTGTCAAGTATAAGATAACTGTATTTAGGTGGGTTTGTCTTGTGTCCTCTATTCTGTTCCATTGGTTACATATTTGCACCTGTCTGTTTTGGTACCAATACCATGCTGTTTTTGTTACTATTGCTCTGTAGTATAGTTGAAGGTCTGGTATTGTGAAACCCCCTGCTTCGCTCTTCTTGCTAAGGATTGCTTTAGCTATTCTGTGTCTCTTATTCCTCCAAATGAATTTCATGATTGCTTGCTCTATTTCTATGAGGTACATCATTGGGATTTTAATTGGAATTGCATTGAATTTATAAAGTGCTTTTGGTAGTATGGCCATTTTGACAATATTAATTCTGACTATCCAAGACCTTTAGATCTTTCCATCTTTTAAGGTTTTCTTTAATTTCTTTCTTTAGTGTTCTGTAGTTCTCATTGAAGAGGTCTTTCACCTCTTTTGTTAGATTGATTCCCAAGTATTTTTTTTTTTTGAGGCTATTGTGAATGGGGTAGTTTTCCTAATTTCTCTTTCAGAGGATTCATCATTTATGAATAAACTTGCATTAGATTGAATGCAGGGATTGATCCCAGGGGCGCTAAAGCACTAAGCCTCATCTGCAGCTCTTTAAAAAAAAAAAAAAAAAATTTATCTTGAGGCAGGGTCTAGCTGAGTTACTTTGGGCTTCGCTAAGTTGCTAAGGCTAACTTTGAACTTGAGATTCTCCTGCTTCAGCTTCCTGAGTCACTAGGATTGCGTGCATGCACCACTGTGTCCAGCTGATCTTACAGTTTTTAATAAAAAAAATTAATATACATGTATGTATATATGTATATCTATCTGTGTGAGAAGTTTAAATAATTCATGAACAAATTCTATTAAAGCAAATTTTGATGATAAGTATATTCTGAGTCAGAACTTGTGTACCACTTTTCTGTTGTTCCTGTCGGAAGCTACTATTATTTGCTATTATGATTTGAATCTTAAATGTCCCCCAAGGGCCCATATGCTAAGTGATTTGTGCTGGTGTGGTGCTACTAGGAGGCAGTGGAGCCTGTAGGAGGTGGGGCCTAGCCGAGGTATGCTAGATCATTGGGCCTGCAGCCTTCAGGGAGATGTTGGGGCCTGGGCGTCATTCTGTTGTTTCCTGTGCACCATGAGGTGAGCATCTATGCTTCAGATGTGCTCTCCTGTCATGATATTCTGCCACACCACGGGCCCAAAGCAGTGAGGCCAAGTAACCATGAACTGAAACTTCTGAAACCACGAGCTAAATAAACCTTTCCTACCTTTACTTTGATTGTCTTAGGTATTTTGACACAAAAATGGGAATCTTAGTAAAATGATTGGCCTAAAGAAAATTACCTTACAGTTCTTTATGTAAAAATATGATCCATAAACCTCACCAGAGAATCAAGGTGTTGGGCAAAAAGGAGTTCCTTTCTGGAAACTATAGCAGAGAATCCATTTTCTGATCATTCAGGTTACTTGGAAAATGCAGATCCCTGCAATTATAGACCGAGGTCCTTGGTTTCTCATTGCCAGCACCTTTTTAGGATATTGGAATAAGCATGTATCCCCCCTTTCCTACTGACAGGTCACTCTGATGGTAATTTGAAATTTAGGACATTAAGGATTTCTGCTATGCTAAGGTCTGAAAGCATCTGCCCATTGCCCCATCCCCTGCCAAGCACTCACCCAAGGAGAGCATGTTAGGAAGTTGGTCCTTGGGGAGGTGATTACCTATTGAGTGTGTAATATCATAAATGGGATTAGCTCCCTTGCCAAAAAAAAAAAAAAAAAAAAAAAAAGGCTGTAGAAACCACTGGTCTCTTTCACCATCTTCCAGTGAGAAGATGGTCTTTGAGGAAGCAGACCCCCATCAAACATGGAATCTGCTATTTCCTTGATCTTGAACTTCAGCTTCCAGAAATGTAAGAAATCAATCTCTGTTTACATTAGTCATCCACTCAATGGTATTTCTATGATAGCACCCCAAAGCAACCATTTGTTTTCTCTTAAACAGAAGCACTATCTGTCAATGGAGAAGTAAGTCAATAACTTATTGGAATATATAAATAAAATGACATATGTCTGGAAAAAATAGTGATAAGACTGGGAAACAAAATTGACCAAAATTTTAAAGAAGAGAATAAATGTCACCATCAAGAATTTCTGGGACAATAAACTGCCTATTTGGAGACTTCCTAGCAACACTACCCTGCTTAGGGTAGAAGTGGTTCAGATAGATCTTGAAAGTGAGTAGTTTTCAGAGTTGATACAGTGTGATAAGGAAGAAAGGACTTTAAGAGTTCTATTAAGGAGAGTCATTTGAGTGGTTGGTAATATTAGTAGGCTCTACACAAGGGGATTTTCTCAAAAGAGGGGTAAGTGTGAAAATGGGGAGAGATCAAGGAACTTAGTTTTGAGAATAAGTTGATAAGGATGAGAAAATTGGACTGATAGGAGATTGTCGTTAGTTATGGGGCAGAAGTTTTAGAATAGCAGCAATTGTAAGAAAATTGCCATCTGAAGAGCAGTTGTGAGAATGGACTGCTGAAGTTGGAAGTGGAGTTTACTATTGTTTGATGAGTTGACAGAATAAGAATGCTCTTAACCTTCAGTCCTTACTTGGGCATGCTCCAGGACGTGAATTTTCCTGGGGAGAGAGTCCATAGCTATCATCATGTTTTCAAAACTCTTGGTTAAGCCTCAAAGTATAAAAACCAAATTAGATAATCAGATGAGTCTACATTTAAGGAAATTGCTATTTCCAAATTCTTTGTGTTTTTTTGTGCCATGGTGGCTGTGATTGTCTCCTTTCTTGCCTGTGCCTTAGTGTTTGCTCAGACTTGTGTGTCCTTCTTCACAAGTTACAGGGAGATGTAGCCTCTTAATTGGATTTTAAGAACTTTAAAAATCATTTTAAGTTTTAAAACTTGATTTCATGCTTTGCTAATTCACTGGAATCAAGAATTAATATGGGGCTTGAGCTATTTGAAAATACACAAGTTGTTTCTTTGTGCCTACCTTTGTGGAAGAAGAAATTTAAGATAAATCTGGATGCTATAAACTGCTTTAAAATGAGGAGGAAATGATTCTCATAAAAGGGAAAGAAGCGATCATTTCTAAGCTTGAAAGGAAACATTTAGAAAGCTTACTTTTGTAACAAAAATGTAATCCTAAAATTGACACTTGATAGATTTTACAAATACCTCAGTGTATGGAAATCCATCAGGAAAATGACAAAATGATAAAAGAGAATGTGGCACAGTAATATTAGTGAAGATTGAAACTTGTGCTAAAAAAGTCATCCTACCGCTGAGAACATCATTAGAGCTATTAACCAACCAGTATGCAGTGCCAAATCCACATACTTGGAGTGATTGATTAGAAAGAAACTAAGTTTATACTTTGTGCACTCACCCAAAAGGACTGAAATGATATTAACCTGTGTCAAATACTAGACTTTTTTAAATCAAGAAAGTTGTATAGGTTATGCAACAAAAAACTGATATTTCTAGGAAAGTCAACCATATTTAAAAAGAAGAGGAAGTGAAAACATAGATAGGAATAAGAACCAGTGTTAGGGGAAAATGGCATGAGCACCTGACTTGTTTCATAGTCTATTGCTTCTTCCATTCTAATGCCTAACATTTGCCTAGCAGTTTCTACCAGTTCTTACTCTAGATATTTCATGTACTATAATCACCACCCAAATCCACAGAGTTGTACTGGTTTGCACATTTTGAAAACAAGAAATCAGATGCAAAGAATAGATGATTAACTCTCCCCGTCAGAGAATGATAGAACAAGAATGTTCCACCAGTCTAATTGAAGAACAGGTTTTTATATTCTGACCATTCCATAATGATGGATCTGATCACTGCCAAATAATTTTATATAAAAGAACCTTATTAAAAAATATACATACACTTTCTGAATTTAAGAAATTTAGAAAGGAAGCATAGATAGAAGATGTACATTATTGATATTTTAAATTATTTGCAGTTAGAAATGAATAAAATTTATTATAAAGGATTAAATTGTTGTGAAGGGTTATGGATATAAGGCAAGTTGTGTTACTTCTGTATTGAAGCAATAAGAGAATTTCTTATTACACTAAATAATCAGAGTCCAGTTTCTGTGTTAGACATATTCAAAATCTCAGTTTTGCCAAGTACAGGCTGTGTGGACTTAATTATGTCATTTATCTCATCTGTTCAATGGCAAGACTGGACTAATCTATTCAACAAGGTTATTTTGACAATTGCATAAGTTAATGTATGTTGAATGCTTAGCAAAATATCAGACAAATAGTAATTAAAACAACCAGCACAATAATTTAAAACAAACAACAAAATACACAACTGCTTCATTTTTACATTGTAATAAATAGGGTTGGAAAATAATTACAGTTCATTTATGAGAAAAACATTTTAGAGTAATATATTACTTTTAATAAATTTTTCATTATACCAATCATTTAATATTAAAATTAAGAGTAGTATAGTTATAAAGAAGTGGTAATAAGAAGAATTATAGCCTGTTAAAATCCTATTGATATGTTAGCAACACATTAAAAATAGTTTATGCACTTAAAGTTGAGAATAAGTTACAGGAATAAATTTTAATTTAGTGTTTAACTTTTAATCAACTGCATATCTCAATTCACTACATAAATAAGGATTCATTGTCAAACTATTAATCATCAGAGTTCTCAACATGCAAAAATAATCATATTTGTTTGGCAGTTAATACTTTTCCAAGGTAAGTTTTATTTTATGCTTTATAGGCTTATTTTTAAAGTATTTTCAATCTGCACATATTGACAAATACTGACACTAAGCATTATCAATTAGTAGCACATGCTTTACTTTAAACATTTCAGTCTTTCAGTTTTGCTAAATTGAAATGTTCAAAATTCTTTCAAATATTAACTTGAAAGAACTTCAGCTGCTTACAAATGTTTTATACAGAAAATGCCCTGTAGCATATATTTCAATATATTTGCTTCAGAGTTTTTGTCTTTTAGTTCCATTAGAACACCAGCTATATTCAATAATAAGCACTGTTTATTCTGTGTTGTGTCCAAGGCCACTGAACTATATATGTTTACTTTTATTGCTGTTGTTGTAGAGCTATTTAATTGACATTTTAAAAATTTCCTCTTTAAACATCTGAGGAAATTATGAACAATTAAATGAGGAACACTGCCATTTATATACAGATAATCAATTTAAGATAGGACAGAATATGGTGTCAAAAATAAATTCTAACACATTTGAAATTATTATCTTGTATTAAAGTAGCATTTCAAATCAGTAATAAAACACCCGATTATTCAAATACATAGAACTAAAGATTAGACATTTCCGGAAAATTTCCAAGTTAGATGTTTATTCTTTTTGCTGTTGTTGGTTCTTTTTTAGTTACACATGACAGTGGAATCTGTTTTGATATAACTATATAGGCATGGAATATGTCTTATTCTATTTAGGACCCCATTCTTGTGGATGTACATGATGGTGGGATTCACTGTGATGTTTTCATATGTGTACATGGGAAAATTATGTCCGATTCATTCCATTGTCTTTCCTTTTCCTATCTCCCCTCCCTTCTTTTCCTTCCCCTTTGTCTAATCTCCTGAATTTATATTCTTCTACTCCCCCCACCTACTGTGGGTTAGCTTCCACATATCAGAGAAAACATTCAACCTTTGGCTTTTTTGGACTGACATATTTCCCTCAGCATCATGATCTCCAAATCCATCCATTTACCAGCAAATTCCATAATTTCATTCTTCTAAATGAATGAGCAATACTTCCTTATGTGTGTGTATATATATATATCACTTTCTTTATCCATTTATCTGTTGAAGGGCACCTGGTTTGGTTCCATAGTTTAGATATTGTAAATGGAACTGCTATAAACATTGATATGGCTATGTCATTCTAGTATGTTGATTTTAAATCCTTTGGATATATACTAAGGAATGGGATAGCTGGATCAAATTGTGGTTCCATTCCTAGATTTCTAAGGGATCTTCATAATGCTTTCCAGAGTGGTTGTGCCAGTTGGCAGTTCCACTAGCAAAGTATGAGTGTACCTTTTCCCCACATCCTCACCAACATTCAATGCTACTTGTATTGTTGAAATGCCATTCTAACCGGAGTGAGATGAAATCTCTGTGTAGTTTTAATTTGCATTTTTATAATTGCTAAAGATGTTGAATATTTTTTCATAATTTGTTGACCATTCTTATTTTTTTTTTGAGAAGTGCTTGTTCAGTTCCTTTGCCGATTTATTGATTGGGTTATTTAGTTGCTTTTTTTTTTTGGTGTTAAGCTTTTTGAATATTTTGAATGTTCTGGAAATTAACATCCTATCTGAGGGGCAGGTGACAAAGACTTTCTCCCATTCTGTAGACTCCACTTCACACTTTTGATTGTTTCCTTTGTTGTTCCTTAGTTTGATGCCATCCCATTTACTGATTTTTTATTTTAATTCTTACATTTTGGGAGTATTATTAAAGAAGTCAATTTGATTAACATTTCTTGATTTTCAACCCTAACAATAGTATGTTTTTATACAATTAAATACCTGTGTTCTTACACCTTTTTCATTGTTGCATTTTATGAAAATTCAGGAGCTTTATCTGAATTTGCTTCTTCTAAATTTGTACTATTCTTATGACAAAGGGCCAGTTTTCTTCATTTATTCTTTCATCACACTGTCCCTCCAGAGGTTATGGTTACCTTCTGTACAAACCCTAAAGAAATTCCAGTATTTTCATTGATGGAGTGTTCTGAAAATTAAAACACTGCATGACAAGACCTTTGAAACTCAGTTTCTCCATAATTTGAAAAGGTGCTGTCATGCTTTTTCCACTCAACTTTTTTTAGGCAAACATTGGTAACTGATCTTATGAGTTGGTCTTTTTTGCAGAACTAAGATGCCTTCAGAACTTTTACTTCAAGGTGTGGAGGCTTCCTTAGATGTCATCTTCAGGCAGAAGATCACTAAATCTCATTTGTGTTCAAATGAGAATTTTGAAACCAGCTTGTTTTTTAGAATTATATACATTTAAAACTCAGTGTAGTGTATTGTCCTAGTCAGTCACTGACCAATGTTTGCCTTAAGAGTTTATTCACGTGTATGATGCGGAAGCATTTCTAATTTGCTGGTATTATGTGATATTGTTTTGCCAGGATGTTTACAAGTCGCATTGAAGTAATAAGTTACTCATTGTAACAATTTTAAATTAAAACATTCTCTTGAGTTTTAAAAGCATCAGATGTTAGGCTTATACTCTATTTTCTTAAAATTTCTAGGTAGAAAACCTTGAATTAAAGAGAAAATATTATAACATTAATTTTAGCAGATGTGTTTTAATAATTATGTTATCCACTCAAGGAAGAATTTTATTACTTGGAGTTGCAAAATCCAGTATATTCTATGACACTAAGGAAGTTTTCAGTCAAAATATTTGATTAGCATTCATTTAAAAGGTCATATATTTCATCAAATTGGTGTAATATTATATTGCTAAAATTAAGTCGATCTGATTTGGTGTCCTTAAAGGTTAGTTAGGTGTTACTTGTGGCTCTTCTCTACCTTTTGTAGATGAATTGCATATAAAGCCAAGGAGTTAGCTTTCTCGGGCACTTATTTCAGTTAATTAATACATAGCTAACAACTTTCACAACATGTCAAGAAATGTGTCATTCTTTATGAATATATACTCATTTCAGTCAGCTACCACATTCTCTGAATAAGCTCCAAATTCCAAAGTCGGGGTACATATATTCCTAGTATGTATCTTAGCTCTAATAGGTGATTTTATTCTTTTTTGGATATTTTTCTTTATTGTTCTCTGGGTTTGGTATCAGAATCCTTTTCAGTATAAGTGAAATTTTAAATTGACTTCTCTTTCTCCTGAATAAGAACTCTTTGATGCCATTCTCATTCTAACAGCCACATGACAGAATAAATACTGTCCACACCAGGGTGGAAGGACTTGATTTTGTGAGAAATAGATTACTATTGCACTATGAAAAAGTCTGTCTCTGCCTGGTAGTGAGTCTAACCAACGTGCAGAGTCCTTTCCTGATACTGTTCTTATTTTGAACTGAAAAGGAAACATTCTCAAATGTCACTGCATCTGCCATTTTACCTTCCTTTAGCAGGGATACCCAAACACCTACCTTCTGTATGCCAGAAGAGCCAAATACTTGCTCCTTCATCAGCACATCCAGTAGAGAAAAAAAATAATTTTTCTTAAAAATTCTGTTTGTGATTATCTAAGCTTGTTTGAAAAAAAAATACATAAATTTGACACAAGTGTCAAAATATATATGAAAGATTTTTTATTGAATATATTCTTTTTGTTCCCTTATAACATAATCATATAAATCATATGTAGCATATTATATTACATTAAATGATATTATGTTATCATATAATAAATGCGTTTGAAATT
The DNA here is from genome assembly GCA_020662805.1 of Glaucomys volans. NCBI lineage: Eukaryota > Metazoa > Chordata > Mammalia > Rodentia > Sciuridae > Glaucomys > Glaucomys volans. The sequence continues at coordinate 579,864 of JAJEJO010002420.1, forward strand.
GAAAAATATCATGGAAAGAAAATAGTCAATACCGGTTGCTATAATCTACTGAGAATAACATTTTGGTTTGGTTTCATATTGTTCTGTTTTAGCCATCATAAACTTGTTCCTTTATATCAGCTACAGTAACTGAAGTGGTAGTTACGAGGCCACTTTGACCATGTATGTTAGTTAGGGTTCTCCATATAAACAACTAAGATCTGCAGTTGACAAGCTGGAGACCCAGGATTGCTGGGAAGTGTTTAATTTCAGTCTGAAAGCCAGTAGGCTTGAGATTCAAAAAGAGCAAATGCTTCAGTTTTAGCCTGAAGGCAATAGAAGACTGATGCCCCCGCTCAAGCTGTCAGCCAGGAGGAATCCCCCTTACTCTTTATAATATGAGCATTTTTACAGGAAGCCTTGAACTGATTGCATGAGGAATAAACGTGTCAAGACAAATATCTGCTCTATGTCTATCAGTATTAATCTCATCTAAAAAAGTGGACTCACCTAGAATAATGTTTGACCAATTATCCCAGCATTCCATGGTCCATCAAATTGCACATAAAATTCGTCATCGGACTATGTCTCATGTGATCTGAAGGAAAAATCTGATGGAATATTGGGACCTTGTTTCTTACATAATGGGACTTTGAAGAGAGGGTCAATGATAGCTTCCCTGTAATACAAGGGAGAAGAGCTGGAGAAGGAGCACTAACAAAAATTTTGATCCTGTTTATAGAATGCAGCTGCTAAGACCCAGCTTCACCTATCAGCATGTCCATGATTAAAAACAATCACCACAGCTGGGCATGGAGGCACAGGACTATAATCCTAGCAGCTCTGGAGGCTGAGACAGGAGGATTGTGAGTTCAAAGTCAGCCTCAGCAATTTAGCAAGGCCCTAAGCAACTCAGCATTACCCTGTCTCTAAATAAAATACAGAAAAGGTCTATGGATGTAACTCAGTGTTTAAGTGCCCCTGGGTTCAATCCCTGGTACAAAACAAAGCAAAACAAACAAAAAAATAAAACCACCTCCACAACCACAAAACAATAGGGAGGTCAAACACTGTCACATTCTGATCCATCTGGGCCAGATGTACTTTAAGAAAGATGACCCAGTATTTGAGGATATACCTACCTTGGTACCATGAGTGGAGAAAGTCATTGTTCAGTATCTACTTATTAAGCCACCCAAACATACAAGGATGAAGCTCTATCTGTATTAGTATTTAATTAGGTGCTGAAAATACTAACATAGCATGAAGCACAGTAGTCTGGAAACCACTGAGAGGGGCTCTGTGTTAACCTGTCACTAATGTCAGAAGCCATTCTGCAACACTGGCTCATCTCCCAGGGCTTGAGATACAGCCTCAAAATCATTTATTTAAGGCAGATGCACTATGTGCAGATGTGACTTTCCTTTTAAATCTACTCATGTCATACTTTTGAAAAGACTTTTATTATTGGACTGGGGATATGGCTCAGTGGCAGAGTGCATGCACAAGGCCTGGGCTTGATCCTCAGCACTGAGAAAAGAAACGTTTTATTGATTATTTTTTAATAATGTAAGTAAAACACATTTATATTTTGCATTCATAATATAAAATTTAAGTATAATAATCACAAGATAGGTGTAGAGTTATTAAATAAAAAATAAATTTTTATCAACTAAACACACCCTGAAATATGCCCAGATCAAAAAAGAGAACTTTTCTAACCACCAGCGGTGCTCCTATGCCTCCACCCAGTCACTAACCACCATCTGATAAAGGTAACCATTGTTTTGACTTTAAACATATAGATTCATTTTGACTATTTTTGTATCTAACTTAAACATAATATGGCTAATTTATTGAGAACAATTTTTAAAGCAGTCTTGAAAGATCAAATGTCATATTTTGAAGTTGCTTAATATAACAGTTTTTTTTAAACAATTTTCTTAGCCCACATTACTTTTTTTTGCTTTGCATAGGGATTTTGTTTATCTGGAATAAGGTCTCGGTCCTCTCTTGATCACTTGCTTATTCTTTTGTTTACCTTAGAACTTGCCAGCAGCCGGAATCTTGACTCTGATGTTTCTTTCCTTTTTCACATAACTACTTCAAACCCTGTGTGCCTCTATTTCCCAATGCAGAGTTGAATCTCCATAATCAATGAAACTTATTCCACTAACAAAGTAAAAAATGAATTTTCTCTTGATTTGATTTTAAATCTACTCATATATTTCTTAGTTTTTGGCACTAAGTTGAAGTAACCATGTTTCCTTACCTCTTCCACCTAATCTAAGGGACATAAACCTAAGTGATAAGTAAAGTATTGTTAATCTCAAACTAAGCATCAATTAGTTTGAAAGATTGGACTATATAGGATATATACAGAGGATATAGAATATATATACTTGATCAGAGTGTATACTATTCAGTAGTTATTAATAATTATATTTAAAATTACTGTTAACACACTTATGTGACAATATAATGAATACAACAATGTGTAGTGACATAAAAAAGCCCCGATATTGTAATTATATATTCAATTTTCATTAATAGTTTGCCAAGAGGAATGAATAAAATTAGAAGAATTAGATGCTTTATAAGTGTGAGAACCAATGTGTATGTGGAAAGTTATGGTCTGATAACTACTTAGTGTGCCTGTTTATCTAATCCATTCCTCTGCAGAAAGACTCAAATCCAGTGAAATGCAAAACCTCTTGAAAGTATGTCACACAGGACCAATGGTGACAAGTAGAAGTAGTTTGCAATCCTCCATCAAAAGGTGATGTACTGAAATGGAAAAACATTTGCATGGGCTACAGACCCATAAGCCTGTTGAAGCAAAAAGGTAGTATTTTCTAGCTAAGATAGTTCCAGGAACTATAGAAAATATATATACATATATATATATATATATGTATATATATTGTTATCTGGTAGCAAATAAAACACATACAAGGAAAGCTGACTTTCACTTTTCTTCTTCCTAGAACTGCTAGGTCTTATTTAATGTCTCCATCCTGAGGTTCTGGGAACTACCTGGAAAAAAAAGTGTTTTTGTGTGCTTCTACACAATCTTTCATTATTGCATGTACTGAGAACCTAATGTTTGTGCCTCACTGGGGATGAATATTAAGGGTTCTGTCTCAGCACCTCTATTGTAAAAGAGCATATACATTCCAGAAGTTTCAGGGTACTATAACCAAGCAAGAAGAAAGAAGGGAGGCCTTGTGAGAATATACAAGGTTTAAAAACAAGCTTTTTAAAAAAATTTATTTTGATTCATTGTACACAAATGGAATATAGCTATTGTTTCTCTGGTTGTACACAAAGTAGAGTCACACCATTTGTGTAATCATACATATACATAGGGTAATGATGTTTGTCTCATTCTGATATTATTCTTCCCCCCAACCCAATTCCACCCCTCTTTTTCCTCTATGCAATACATTCTTCCTCCATTCTTGCCTCCCTCCTACCCCACATTATGTATCATCATCCACTTATCAGAGAGATCATTTGGCCTTTGGTTTTTTGGGATTGGCTAATCTCACTTAGCATGACATTTTCCAATTTCATCCATTTACCTACAAATGCCATAATTTTATTCTTCTTTATTGCTGAGTAATATTCCATTGTGTATATCAATGGTATAGAATAGAGGACACAGAGACACACCCACATAAATACAGTTTTCTCATAATAGACAAAGGTGCCAAAAACATACAATGAAGAAGAGATAGCCTCTTCAACAAATGGTGCTGGGAAAACTGGAAATCCATAAGCAGCAAAATGAAACTAAACCCCTATCTCTCACCCTGCACAAATCTCAACTCAAAATGGATCAAGGACCTAGGAATTAGACCAGAGACTCTGCACCTAATAGAAGAAAAAGTAGGTCCACATCTGCATCATGTCAGCTTAGGACCAGATTTCCTTAACATGACTCCCAAAGCACAAGGAATAAAAGCAGGAATCAATAATTGGGATAGATTCAAACTAAAAAGGTTTCTCTCAGCAAAGGAAACAATCAGCAATGTGAAGAGAGAGTCTACGCAGTGGGAAAAAATCGTTGCCACACACACTTCAGATAGAGCACTCATTTCCAGAATTTACAAAGAACACAAAAAAATTAACCCCAAGAATACAAATAACCCAATCAATAAATGGGCTAAGGAAATGAGCAGACACTTTACAGAAGAAAATCTACAAGCAATCAACAGATATATGAAAAAATGTTCAACATCTCTAGTAATAAGAGAAATGCAAATCAAAACCACCTTAAGATTTCATCTCATCCCAATTAGAATGTCTTTTATCAAGAACACAGGCAACAACAGGTGTTGGCGAGGATGTGGGGAAAAGGTACACTCTTACATTGCTGGTGGGAGCACAAGTTGGTGCAGCCACTCTGGAAAGCAGTGTGAAGATTCCTTAGAAAACTTGGAATGGATCCATCATTTGACCCTGCTATCCCACTCCTTGGCCTATACCCAAAGGACTTAAAATCAGATTGCTACAGTGATGCAGCCACATCAATGTTCATAGCTGCTCAATTCACAATAGCTATACTGTGGAACCAACCTTGATGCCCTTCAATAGATGAATGGATAAAGAAACTGTGGAATATAAAAACAAACTTTTTGTCAGATCTCTACAAGTGTCAACTTAGAAGAAACAAAAGATGATGTTCAGGTTCATGTTTGGAACTTTTGTGGTAGATTTTCTCAGAACAAATTAAAAAAAATAATGGTGCCATCAGCATCAATGTGAGCCTTCTACAACTCAGTTGTAACACTGTTGCTACTCTGTAGTGTAGACATAGAATACCCAGCCAGGAATGTGTATCACCTTATATAGGAGACAAAGAACTAGTAAGTAAAAGGAAACTAACAAAACTATATAAGGCTATGTCCCTCTACACAAAGGGCTCGGCCTTTGCATGAGAGTCTACTGAGCTAGTGCTGACACTAGTAGACACTGGTTCCAGCTAATAGCCCTGGTGTTTCTTGTCTCTGTCTGAAAATCCCACAACACTTTCATAAGGTGCTTTTAATCATTTGCATTTGTCACATTTCCATTACCATACCAAATATCTGAGAGAATCAGCTAGTAAAAAGAAAATTTTGGCTCACAGTTTTGGAGAGTTCAGTCCAAGAATGGTTGGCCTGTTGCTTTGGGGCCTGTGATAAAGGCAGTGCATTGTGGGGGAAGCTTGTGGCAAAACTTCTCACCTCATGACCAGGTCACAAAACAGAGGAAGAAGACGGGACTGGGATTCCCAACCCCTTTGATGACATATCCCCAGTGACTGGAAGATGTCCTACTAGACTCCACTTCTTAAGGATCTCACCACATCCCAAAAGCACCATGGGCTGGTGGACAAAGCCCTTAACACATGAGCCTCTGGAAGACATTTATCCAACCCGTACCACCACTTAAACTTAAGGAACTATCACTTTTCTTCAATTTTTATCTAATTGTGTATACTAATTATGTTACAATATAGTTTGTCTTGAAGTTTTTAATTACCTTTTCAAGTGCACACATCTTATCTCTACACTTAGATTTTTCTACATCTGTTCATCATTATGTTTTCCCATACATTTGAAAAATGATAAGGTAGAAGTGAGCATTGAGTACTCAACACAGATCTTTGTTAATTGAGTAAATCTTTTTAATTCTATAAAAATTTTACTGATTTTAATTGGATTCAGTTAGAATCAACACAAAAGGAAAGAAAACATTTTCAAACAAAAATGTTATAAAATAATTCTGAGAATTAATCTGGCAGCATGGATTCTCTGTTCTTTCTTTTTTTTCTTTTATTTGCTTATTGATTCATTGAGCACAAATGGAGTACAGCTATTGTTTCTCTGGTTGTACACAAAGTAGAATCACACCATCTGTGCATTCATACATGTACACAGGGCAATGATGTCTTATTATTCTTACACCCTACCCCGCCCCCACCCCTCCCTTCCCTCTATGCTATCTATCCTTCCACCATTCTTGCCACCCTTCCCCCCCCGCATTATGCATCATCATTCATT
>JAJEJO010002420.1:591578-695148 GCA_020662805.1 Glaucomys volans
GTAAAGTGTCTGTTCATTTCCTTGGCCCATTTATTGATTGGGTTATTAGTGTTCTTTTGAGTACTTTGTAGATTCTGGAGATTAGTGCTCTATCTGAAGTGTGTGTAGCAAAGATTTTTTCCCACTCTGAAGGCTCTCTCTTCACATTGCTGATTGTTTCCTTTGCTGAGAAAAAGCTTTTTAGTTTGACTCTATCCCAATCATTGATTCCTGCTTTTATTTCTTGCGCTTTGGGAGTCATGTTAAGGAAATCTGGTCCTAGGCCAACGTGATGAAGATTTGGACCTATTTTCTCTTCTTTTAGGTGCAGAATCTCTGGTCTAATTTCTAGGTCCTTGATCCACTTTGAGTTGAGTTTTGTACAGGGTGAGAGATATGGGTTTAGTTTCATTTTGCTGCATATGGATTTCCAATTTTCCCAGCACCATTTGTTGAAGAGGCTGTCTTTTCTCCACTGTATGTTTTTGGCTCCTTTGTCAAGTATGAGACACCTGTATTTATGTGGGTTTGAGCTACTCTGCTTGTTGGGTAACCAACGGTTTTAGTCAGTGTTTTTTACTGCTGTGACCAAAAGACCTGACAAGAACAATAAAAAGAGGAAAAGTTTATTTGGGGGGGCCCGTGGTGTCAGAGGTCTCAGTCCATAGATGGCAGTCTCCATTCTTTGGGATCTGCATTGAGGCAAAACATCAGGGTGGAAGAGTGTGGCTGAGGAAGGTGGTTCAGAACACCACCAGGAAGCAAAGAGAAAGACAGAGCTACCCTCACCACGGACAAAATGTAAACCCCAACAGCACATCCCCAATGATCCGCCTCTTCCAGTCACACCCAAACTGCTTACAGGTAACACCCAAGTAATCCCCATGCGGGATTAATGCACTGATTATGTTAAGGCCTCAGAACCTAATCATTTCACCTCACGATTTTCTTACATTTTCTCATACACAAGCTCTTGGGGCACCTCATAGCTAAACCATAACACGAACAGGTACAAAGCATGAAGATCACGCCTAAGTTTTACTTTAAAGTCATAATTAAAACTGAAGATTTTGTTTAATTAATAGAAAAGGATCAGAACACTGAGATTTAACAAGTTTGGAGCTCACATGTCCACATTGCTACACTCGAGAGATAGTGCTTGATTCAGTTTGTTTTGGTTGTATAAGAAATTGCCACTGTTACAATTAGGAAAGATTGTGAATCTGAATGTGTCAGATAGTGAAAGTCTTTCTATAACCATTTTCCAGGTGTATGAAACTATACGCATCTCATAAAATGAAGATAATCTGGGGCAGTATATGCCTCAATATCAAGGTTTTTATAGGTTTTTATTCTAAATATTTATACCATTTTTCTGAAGGAGTCAATTAATTATTTGGTAACAATTTAATCATTACAATGAATGCTTGACTGAATTTTTCTTTATCAAAATTACTAAGAGTTACACTAAGAAGTAGCGAGAGTTGAGAGTACTATTTCATGTTGACCTAAATTAGTGATTAGTAATTTATTTGTTTAGTATTTCATACTTTTGAAGGATTTTTATTAGATTTCATGTTTAGATTTTATTATTTAAATAGTACAATACAAAGTTGTTAATATTCATTCTTAGAAAAAACAAGAGCAAAACTTTCATAATTTAGTTCTTCAAAATATCTTTTTCTTTTATTCAATATAAATATTTTATTTGTATTAAAAATATCAAAGTATAGAGGAAAAGCATCCAATCTAACTCTTGCTGTTATGCTATTAATGAAGATTCTGTGTATATCTTTATATTATTTCAATCTGCATAAAACAATTGCTAAAAACTATTCAAATGTACATTTTGAAACACTTCCAATATGCACTACCATTTGGTTTAGGTCTTTAAATTTTTTTTTAGGTCAAATAATATGCTGTTCAGTTGGATAGATATACAACACATATTTTCTCCCATTTGTAGGTTATCTTTTCACTTTTATTAAGGTGTACTTTGAAGCCTACAAGTTTTTCTAAATTCATTAAATCAAATTTGTCTATTTTTTTCTCATCACATATCCTTTTGGAATTGAATAAAGGAAACCATAAAGTTTACAGCTATATGTTCTTATAATGGTTTTACAAAATTTTCAATTCTTATTTTTAAGTCTGTTTCTAATTTTGAGTTCATTTTTTAAAATGCTGTTTGAACTTTTTTCTATATTGATAAAGAACATTGTTCTGTAGTTTTCATTTCTTGTGATTTTGCATTTTTCTAAGAAGTTTTTCCTTTCTCACTTTCCACTTCTGAGATTACAATCATGCATATATTGGAACACATATGGTGTCCCACAGGTCTCTGAGAGTCTGTGAATTTTACTTTATTTTCTTCCTGATGATTAGATTTGATAACCTCAGCTGATCTGTTTTCAAGGTTGTTGATTGCTTATTCAGCAAAGTAGAATATGCTGTTGAGCCCTTCTAGTGAATTTTTCATTTCAACTGTTGTACTTCTTTACTCTAGAATTTCCCCTTGGTTGTTTTATAATTCATATTTCTTTATTGATATTCTCCATGTGGTGAGACATGATTATCATACTTTCCTTTGATTCTTTGGATATATTTCCTTTAGTCTTTGAACACATTTATAATAGTAGAGTTGAAGGTTTTTTCTAACAATATTAACATCTGGACTTCTATAAGGACACATTCTATTGGAATGCTTTACCACTTTATAACAACACTGACTTGTTTCTTTGAATTTCCAGAATTTTTTTTGTTGTTAAAAACTGGATATTTTAATTATATGACCATTTTGTCTCCCCATTTTTTCTTATCATTGTTGCTATTTTTTATTGCTGTTTATTTGACGAATGGCATCCCGAGGGTAATTCTTTAAAGTCTTTATTCCCTGTTGTCTGCCCATTAACAACTGCTCATTAACTTAGGTAGGCTGATGGTGAGAATGGTTGATAGAAATTTTCTTACTTGCTCTAAACCAGTATGTTTTCTACTCTTGGCTGAGTGACTCTATTTATGTATCTGGATATTACTTTATAGCTCTATCAGTTTACAGCTCTGTAACAGGTTCTCTTCTTGTTCTCCTAGGACCTGAAGGCCAGCCAAAGGCTCAAACTTAGGACCTTCTCAGAAATTTCCTTAGTTTGCATGTGTGTGTTCTTCTGTAGACCCCCAGGATTACATCAGATTTTAAAAACTCCCTACCAACATCTCATACCCAATAATTTTCCCCCATGAGTACTTTTTTTTTTAAATCTCAGGTACTTTCAAAATTAAAATAATTATCATTGATTAGTTATTTCCCACTGAGCCAGCTCTGAGTTGGATCAAATAACAACAGCCCTGTGTTTGAGGTTTAAACAAGGAGCCAACAAGTCAAATAATGACACTTCTATGGAGATGAAGCTTTTGAAAAGTCACTTTCCTTACTCAGTCAACCCTGTCCAGTGGTTGCTTGCCTCCTGGTTTCAAAGCCATAGTGAATCAGAGAAAAAAAAATGGGAATAAGAGTAGTTAAACCACCACAAAGCTCAGTGGTCTTAATGAGAAGAAGCAATTTCTTTAGAATAAATGTTCCTTGGGGTATTTTAGCCTTAATTTTTTTTCAGGGTTCTGAAAAAAATGACTTGGGAAAAATTTCCTAATGTTTTATTGACTTTTTGAAGAAGCAAATTTGTATAGGTCCTTTTCCCACAATTTCAGAAGTCTCCTTGGTGACTAACCAACCAAATATTGCAGCAGTGGTACTGCATGACTTCTAAAACTGTGTCACAAAAGACAACCCAGGACATGCCTAACTCCCTCTCTTGGGATTCTATCCATGGAAACAGAAATAATACTTCAAGGAATCTTAGGGCACATGGAGAAGTTAACTGCAGAAAACTTGACCAGCAGCTGGGCACAGTGGTATATACCTGTAATCCCAGGGACTCCAGAGACTAAGGCAGGAGGATACTAAGTTCAAGACCAACCTCAACCTTAGCAATTTAGCAAGACCCCATTTCATTAAAAAAAAAAAAAGTGGTGGGGAGGTGGGATGGAGATGGGGATGCAGCTCAGTGGTTCAAAAAAACAGAAAAGAGGAAAGAAAAAGGAAAATCAATTGATCAACAGCTCCAGGCAAGACCCTAGACCACAGCCAGAAGCAACTAAAATGATATGTGTGAGAGGAGGTCAAGTTGTTTTCAGCCACCATCTGACAACTGCATAGAGAAACCCTAGTAAGTAGCTGCTTGTTGAACCTAATCAGCCCCATCAGAAATCTTAATAAACAATAGCAAAAAATGATCATTTTATGCCATAGAGTTTGGGGTCATGGAGTAACATATTATTGGCAAAGCTCTGGATACTAGGACTGTGATGTTGTATAACAAAGCTTTCCATACATGGCATTGCCTTCATGACTCAGTGGTGGAAAGGCCTGGAGACTACTGATAGAATCTGAAAGAACTTGACAAAGCTTCTGGTAGGTAGCTAACAAAAAGGGGAAAAATTCCAATCTGGATTTAGAGGAGAAAAAAAATCCATTGTTATGTCCTGGCAGAATGTTTGGCAACATTGTTGCCTTTGGGAGCATAAGAAATAGAAAATGGGTTTAAGGAAGTGGGTATCTGGCTAAAGAGATTTCAGGCAAAGTGTTGAAAATGCCACCTGGATTTTTCTATTTGTCTATAATAAAATGAAGAGAGAAATTAGTTAATGAACAGATGGTTAAATATAAAAGAGCCAAAATTTGTTCATTTCAAAATAAAACTCTTTCTCCTTCCAAGATTCTCCAAATAGCAAACAATTTTCAAATTCAGAAATAGCTCCCAGGCAAAAATCAAGCCCAGAGCACTGTAGGGGAAACATTGTCTCTAGTCAAGAAAGCGTGACTGCTAAACCCCTTGTTAAGTCCCAGAACATGTTGCCTGAGACCCTCTCACAAGACAGAGTACTCTCCATGGATTTTAAAGGTATGCCTTACTGGTCCTCCTGATTAAGCACTATGGTTTCTAAGAATCTTGACATTATTTTCCACCATAGACTCTCAGGGAGTGTAAAGTAGAATAGGATTTATCCCAAAGAGATTTGTGAATGGAGCGGTTGCTCTTGTTGTGAATAGCAGTACAACTCATGGCACCCCAAAAGTACTTAACGAAATTGTATGACTGGAAATACACTGGACTAAAGGAGACAGAGATAATGCAAAAGGAAAACAGGTCTTTGGACCCTTGCACTTCAGTGGTCATGAAGAGGACTCAGAAAATACTCACCCGTAAGCCCAAGACTCTTTTGCTGGAAAATGAGAGGATATTCAGAAGGCCGATACAAGAGCTTCACAGCCATAGCCAAGAGGTGTTGAAAATTCTTCCCAAGAAGTAGAACTGAGCCAACCTGAGAACCTGGCAACATGTGTCTGGACGTTTTTCAGATTTTCTGTGGACCTGGTGTGACCTGTGTCCATGCATTATGAATGGGTAGTGTCTTCAGCAGTGTGCTATACTTGCTCTGCTGTGGTATTTTGGTTGTTTTGAGGAACAGGGAACTTACCTCTTCATTCATGGATATTCAAGTTAAGAGAAAGAAAATTCATTTACACTTGGCTTTGATTTAGATTACAAAAAACCTGAACCTAAAGCCATGATAGGTGCATCTTTGGGAGGGGGGTGTCTTAGGAAAAGCAAGTGTAATTTGCAAGAGGCAGGAATATAAATTATTTGTGGGCAGAAGGCAAATTATGGTGGTTTAAAAACATGTTTACCAAATTTCAGCACTTTCCCATGATGAAATAGAGTAAGATTCCTCCACCCTTCAACATGAGCTGGCATTAATAATTTACATATAATGAATAGCAAGTGACAGAAATGATGTTGTATTTCTGTGATGAGATGATAGAATATGCAACTGACTTTCTCTCTAGGAATGTGTGCTCTAAGGAGCCCAGTCGCCATACTGGATAAGTCTAGGTCACATGAAGAGGTACATCTTATTGTTCTACTTACAGGCTTCAGTTGAAATCCCACCTAATAGATAACATTAATAAGTAAACCAGGAAGTGAGATAGCCTTCAAGATGAGTTCGGTCCCAGAACCCACATGATTGCAACAACCCACACAGACCTGGAGCGGTAACTCATTTAATGAGACTGGTCAACATCCAGAGCCAGGACAAATAAAGGAAGAAATTATTTTTGTTGTTTAGCATCATCAAGTTTGAGGTAGCTTATGAATTCCTTTAATAAAAATTCCTTTAATGTTTCCAATGATTCCATAGAAATAGAATCTCTACACCAATCTGTCTCCCCCTCCTTCTTGTGTGTGTGTGTGTGTGTGTGTGCATTCACATATATATATGTATATGAGATATATACTGATTATTTAGTTTAATCTTACAAAAATTTACATCATGTGTTTTGAAGTCACAAGTGTTCCTTTTATAAGGTTCTGCTTTTTATATTTAAGAGGCTCTTTCACTTCAAGGATTAAAATAAATTCATGCATCTTTTCTTCTAATATTTTATTTCATTCTAATCTTTAAATCATATATAATATTGCTGGCATTTATATTTTATAAAGATTTTAATATGTATCCATACAAATATTTTTCAAATGGCAAGCTTTTCTTTTTTTCCCCCTTAAGTAACATCACCTGTTCAGAAATGGAATTACTTCTAAATAACAATGAATGGAGCTTCAGATTCAGGGACCTTCATTTACACAGGCCCCTTCCAGGGCCCTGGTAGCTTGGGGATCAGACTAAAAGGAAGTTATAGGAAAATGTATTTAGAATGGGCTTAATAAGGTATGTTTATGTGTTTAGTACTCACATCAGTGTATGGACAAGTTATTGTTAGTTGGTCTGGTGTTAGAATTGCTTCCAAGAGGATTCTTACAATCCTCTCTACTGACTAATCTAGTACACATCTGAATTGCTATACAAAGATATATAGTCAAAGGGCTAAGTGTTTATTTAAATAATTGAAAAAGATGAAATGCACCATTTTTTACTGCAATTGAGAAAGATATTTTGGAACACTTCACTTGAAGCAAATGAAAAATATAGACTTCTCATTTGGCAGTAATTTCAAATTTATTTATTAAATAACTGAGAGCAAAATTGGAAAAAACTAATGGACTATAAAACAAATGGAGATGAATAACCGACAGAAAGTATTTTGTAATCAAGAACCAAACTATTGTCAAAACAAATTTCAGATCATATCAATAGCTTTAATTAATTCAGCAAACATTTTAATTGAAGATATAAATAGGTTCTTGAATTATTTTATAATTCAACTAATAGAGAAAAATTAATTGTTTGAGTTCATTAAAAAAAGACTTACATATCTGGCTGGCTTGACATGAAAGACAACAATGTAGGAAGCATATAACTTTAGAGAGGATATTAACAATGGCATCCTGGTTTCTGTCTCTCCAAGAAAAAGAAAGTCCTGATTTGTAGTTTTATCAAATTCTGTAAATACCATGGCCAATTCAATTTACCAAACTGAATTCAACAGCTAGGAAAAGATGAACATAAGCCTCTTTGGGGTTCAGATGGTATGAGTGGGGTTTCCAGCTTACCACTGCTATCACAACAAGAATACCAAATATAAACTGGTTCATGAAGATTGTCTATTGACATTTGAGGGCAGTCACTGCCCAAAGAAATGTGAAATTCTTTAAAATGTTACATTTTGCAAAACATACGTAAAACAAAGGTGGCCTCCGTCTGACAACAATCCTAAAGATACATGCGACACTCATTACATTAAGTTACCAGAGGAAATACTGAATTGTTTTTATTCCTCTCACAAAGATCTTAGAAAGTAATGGTCAATGAAAATATAAAGAAAGGTTATGAGGATAGGTGAATCAATTAATATGAGCATATAATTTTTAAATGCTCCCCATTTAGTAAATGCTATATATTATTATTTGCAATTTGATTTTCTTCATGCTAAATAAATATTTTCTTTGTCCCTAATTCTGTATTTATATTTATTTTTTACTTTTTCTTGAAGAAAATACTCAGAATATCAGTTTTAAACCCCACGAAGTCTGGATGTACCCACAGTGGACTCCTAATTCATATTAAATACAGCTTAAAGTTCAGATGCAAAGTGATAACAGTGTCGTTGTCCTATAAAGTGAAATATTAAGTTTTTGGAAAGAGAACTTGCAAACTAACTGAGGTTTCTTCACAATCTGACTCTTGTATATCTTATTCTTGGGTGAGTCATTTATGTTTTTGTATTACTTTAGTCAGAAAATCAGGTTAACAATTGAGGTTTTTTCGGGGGGTCCTACAAGGCAATTATTTTAGGCAATTAAGTGATATAAGAGAAAGTTTTTATAGTTCAAAGAAATACATATCATTCCAGGGCCTAGTTTTATTCTTTTTTTAACAAGTATAAGATATGCTGTTACCCTATGATGAACTTCAGCAGAATGAACCAGAAGTTTTCTATATTTCCACAGGAATAAATCAGGAACATAATTCCATTATGATAAAATAATCTATTCAAATGAAATTATTAAGTCAGTTTCCTAATTAAAATACTTGCAGTCTGCCTCAATTCAGACATAAGGACTTTCATAAAGGAAGAAGTAATAAGACTGTAAGATATGCCCTGCTTCTGAATGCCTTGAAATTGTCCTCAGAAACTTTTTTTTAAGTATTTTATGTATATTCAAGGAGAAATAAAACAAGTATCTTCTGTATTCTGTCTGTAATTTTGTGAAGGCCCTGTGTCCTTACAGACTTAAAAATTCTTATTTCTTTGGAATCAGTATCATTACCAATATTCATCAGATCACAGATTTATTTTGCTCAGTTTCACCCACGTTGCTGCCTGTACCATAGTTTTATTTTGGCTTTGACGGGGTTTTTTTGTTTTGTTTTTTAATGCTGGGCACTAGTACAGTTTCCACGTTTTGTTGCTTCAGTGACAAATGAGAAGCCTCAATCTAAAATTATTACTTTGCCAGACATAGTGAGTCTTTATTTATGACAAGTTGGCTCCGATGTTGACCTTAAGTCAAATCAATATATAAATTGAAGGCTTCTTTTGCTATAGCTCGCTGGTACTGGCTCTTGAAAATATGGACAACCAGGAAGCAAATGTGCGTGTCTGTCCACATAAAGATCTAAAATGTATCATATGAAGAACATATTTAGCCATTATTCAAATAATAAAAATATTTTTATTTATAAAAAAGGTTTAAGTAAATTCAGGATATAAAAATAATGCATGTGAAATTATGCAAGAAAACATGTCCAAATCCTGTTAATATCTGCTTTTCATCATGCTCAGTTTTCAATTAAACATGTTTTTAAGCAGTTAAAACAACACATTTAAAGCAACCCTTACCTATCATTGTCAGCTTATTTCTATTTCCCACTGATTCATTGCCTCACAAAATATATAGGGTTTATGAGATTTTTAAGGATGGGATGAAAATTATGGAGAATTTGAACAAATTGCAGTTAGAAGCCATAGTCCCCAAGGCTGCCTTCATTCTCATGCCAACTGCAAATCTGGAGGTCCCCAAACCATTTTCATATTTCTTAATTCATTATATGGACTCATATAAATCATAAAATGCTATTGTACAAATGGTTATGGTTTATTGCAAGGGAAGGGTACAGGTTAAAATCAGGCCAGAGAAGTATAAAGGATGAAGTCCAGGAAAAATGCTTAAGGAGGAGCTTAAATTGTTCTCTCTCCATTGAGCCAGCACATACTGTTCTTCAACCAGCAACCTGTGACAATATTCATGGAATACTGCCATCCAGAAAAAAAATTATCCATACTTCAAGAGTTCAGAGATTTTATTGGTGTCCATTATGTAAATATGGTTGATTGATTGATTACCCATGTGGTTGGTGTAAGTCTCTAAATGACTGATACTACTAAGCTGAAGGACTACATCACACTGGTTTTTAGGCATGGTTAGTCCCACCCTGAATTAAATGGTTATCTGATTCAGAATGAACAAAAGCCCTAGGCAAAGCTACTGGAGAGGAAACCAGACCTCTCCATGGGCAAGGTCAAATACTTTAATACACAAAGAGCAGATCAGTAATGTAGCAGTTAACATGTACTCCCAATACTACGGCACTTAGTAGTGTATGCAGCTAATCCTACTTGACACTTTCTTTTTCTCCTCCTCGGATTTAGTCTTGCTGCCTTGGGAGAAAGCAAAAATGTGAGTAGATGAAAATATTTAAGAATTGTCTTAGTAAGTTTAGACTGCTAAAACCATGTAACATAGTATGGATGTATTACAAACTACAGAAATTTATTTCTTACAGCTTTGTAGGCAGCCACCATGGTTGGGTTCTACAGAGGGTCCACGTCTAGGTGAAGACTATTGACGTCTCCTGCCTTTCTTTACAAGGTAGAAAAAGGGCTAGAAAATTCTCTGAAATAGCTTCATAAAGGTATTGATCCATTTTTGAAGTCTCTACCCTCAAGAACTAATTTTCTTCCAAAGGCCCCATCTCTTAATATCATCACTTTAGGAGTTAGGATTTTGACATGAATTTTGAGGGCATAGGAACATTTGGGCCATAACAACAAGTGAGGCAGTTTTCCTTTAAAAAGCCTTCAAAAGTTAGTTTTTCTCAGTTGGAATTAGTGGTTTTATAAATAATCCTTTGATCTAATTATTAATGTTGATATCTCAATTTCATAAAGAAGCTCTGTGCAATGGGTCATCCATTAAATACATAAGATGCATCTAATCTTAAAAAGAAATTTACAACGCAAATGACTAAAATAACCTGAACATTCAACTAAACATTTGCTTCATTCATTTTTGTAAACCCCAGACTACATACTATTGGCAAGAAACTGGTTGGTAGGGGGAAAACATTACCATCATCATGAATTTTAAATAAATAGATAGGGATTTGAATCTATCACACAGAAAATGCAAGAATCCAATATGTGAGGCATCCAGCACCCTAACTCCAAATCACTGTTAATCAAATTTGCAAACTGGACCAAACCTTTTTTTTAGAAAAAAGGCTTTCAAATGTAGATGTAGATTCTTATATTGATGCAAGTTGTCTTTACTATGAAACATATCTTACATCATAATTATAACATTACATAAATTTTTATAATAATAGTACATATCAATTACTTACCATTTAAAAGTAATAAGTAGCTTTTAAGTTTTGTAAAGTGAAACCTAAATAAGTAAACTAAAATTCACAAAGAGATGTTGGGATGAAGTTCAGTGGTAGAGAGTTTGCACAACATGCAGGAAACCCTGGGCTCAAGTACCAGCACTGAAAAACAAAAAAAGTCTACAAGAGGAAAAAATCTAATTGTAGTTTCTATATTTTAAAATTACCTTTTTCTTATTTAATCTTCAACTGCCTTCCTGCTCAATTTTCTGGAAAAATGTCAAAAATCATTCATTTTGGAGGAATTCATTCTATACTACCAAAGAAGTACAAAGGTAAATGTACATACATTTTCAATGTCTATATCCAAAAGGGGGGGAAAATTCAAAGGGAGGATTATAGTAATGTAGAAACTATCAGTCAAAAATAAAATGCATTGGGCCCCTGGAACTAAACAGTTAAGATTATCTGACTATATTCCTGTTCAGAAAATGTGCATTTGTCAAAAAGATAAGGAGACTTTTGTGAATCAGGTGCATGAGAGACAGTCAGCATGACCACTCATTAGCCATGACAATAGGCACAATTGGCTGACTTTGAAGCAAGGCCAGTCATAACCATGGCTCTTTTACATTCACTACTCAGCTCTAGGAATATATAGTCAATTGCTCACCTAGGCTCTGAAAAATATTGAGATTACAGTCCCCATGAAGTTACTAAGAAATGTAGATGAAAATGAGTGTTAGTCATCAGTGGAGCCTTCACACTCATTGAGAGCCCAAGTGGGAACATGATCTCTGAATCATAGTATATTGTCAAACACTAAATGATGGAACACTGTATAATGACTGAGTGATCAACAATGCAGAAGCTTCCTGCAGGAGGAGAGGGTATCCAGGGTGTGAGTCACACAATACATTATATTTCAATGCATGTTCTTTGAGAATAAAGTCAGAGTCTGCTCTTTGTGAAATATTTGAAATGTGATATCAAAGAAAGAGAAAGTGCTGCACTAAACTGATACATAGAATTGGCTTTTCTTTCCTCAAATTTGACTGTATTTCTAACACTGTTGGGTGCTAATTCCAATAATGGCAGGTTCAATGCATAGTTTATCAATATGTACAGGATAGTGTAGGCCTCTTAGATAGGAGTTATGAACTAGGACAGAGATATTGTAGAAAGAATTCTTCAGTCAAAGCTGAATCATTCAGTCTAGATATGTGGGCTTGCTGGCTTTCTAAGGATGACTCTTTGTGCCCCTCCCCAAATTTCTTATTCCAAAGTATGCATTGTTAGCATTAGCCAAGTTTGTCTTTTCCATTTTTCTTGTGTAAGCATAGCCAAATGGTAGCATACTGCAGACAATTAAGGCTCTATTTCTATGTTCACAAACATCATACTGGTGTTTAAAATTGATGATGGAAGGGATTTGTCTATCTCATAAATTGACAGACACTACAAATTATGGATTTCTCCTTTACACTGCAAACTCCTCACAAGGAGCAGATTATTAAATATTTATCACCATACCACTGTACCTCAGTAGTGGGTGCACTCATTGTGCCCTGGGTCACACAATTTGCCAAAGACATGGGAAAAACAGTGAACCAAATTGGCATACTCCTTGTTCTCATAGATCTTAATAGTCTAATGTAGTTGTAATGCTGTAATTGAACTCAGATCTAGGCAAGAGCTCTACCACCGAGCTACACCTGTAGCTTGCCTCATTGTTCCTTTATTCCTTTCATCCATGTTTACACATTCTACCCATTAATACATTTCTATTTTACACGGTAGTCCTGTATCCATGTAAACTTTTATTTTCATTTATCAAAGTAACAAATTTAGAAAATAAGAAAAATCTAAATCATTCCCTATATATTGTCTTCTCAGTTATACTTCAGGCTACTTAAAAGCCAAATTTAACACATTTTTTGGCAAGGTTTGCTTAACACCATGCACATTGTGGATGACAGAATTAGGAAGGTAAGTGAACACTCAAAATTTTGGAATTGAGAGAAATGCTTTTAACATTTAAATGGAATAGCTTGGTTTATGCATTTTTTCACGGGTCCCTAATATTTGTAAGGCTAAGAAATGGAGTATAAATGGACAGTCCCAGCCTGGCCCTCTCCCTTCTCTTTTCTCCCTCTGGCTGTCCTATAAGAAGGAGGGGCTTCATGCATGAGATTGGTATGGTATCCAAACATCCTATTTTGCCTTGCACTGAGGGGGTTTTGCAGGACCCAGAACTTCAAATACCAAAAGTGGTTAAGTCTCAGGCAAATTCGGATTGGTTACCCTTTGGGTTAAATAAAAAGGCTTACACAGACAGGTCCTGATAGTGACAGCATCTATGATCAGAAAATTCCCAGGCTTTGGAAACGCAAAGCATGGTCTAGAGAGGACAAAATGTGTGACAGCACAAGAACTAGTCCTGGACATCTTCCTTTCATCTCACAGATCTCTCTCCTCTGGAAGTTATGATAGGTTTTGGATAGATAGTAGTAAATAAAGATACAAACATAAATTTTATATGAAAATTCTATGCTAAATTTCTTTCTCTTTTCACATTTTATTGGTGCATTATAGTAGTATATAATGATAGGATTTGTTGTTACATATTTATTCATGCACACAATATAGCAATATCATTTGGCCAATATCACTCCCCGGCACTTCCTTCCTCCTGCCCTGCCTCTTACCCCTGGTCCCTTTCCTCTACTAATCTCCTTTAATTTTCATGAGATCTCTCTGTCCAATCCCCACCTTTCATTACCTTTTTCCTTTCTAGCTTCAACATATGAGAGAAAACATATGACCTTTAACCCTCTGAGTTTGGCTTATTTAGCTTAACATAATGGTCTCAAATTCCATCCATTTTCCTGTGAATGACATAATTTCATTTTTCTGTATGGCTGAATATATTCCACAATTTCTTTATGCATTCAATTACTGATGGACATCTAGGCTGGTCCCATACTTTGGCTATTGTGAATTAGGCTACCATAAATATGGGACTTCATGAATCACTGTAGTATGGTGATTTTAATTCTTTAGGATAAATACCAATGAGTGGTATAGCTGGGTCATATGGTGGTTATATTTCTAGTCTTTTGAGGAACCTCCATACTGATTTCCAGAGTGGTTGTACTAATTTATAATCCCACAAAAAGTGCAGAGGTGTTCCTTTTTCTTCATGTCCTCTCCAGAATTTATTATTATTTTTATTCTTGATGACTGCTGTACTGACTGGTGTGAGATGAAATTTCAGTGTAGTTTTGATTTGCATTTCCCTAATTGCTAATGATGCTAAACATTTTTTTCATATATCTGTTGGTCATTTGTATTTCTTCTTTTGAGAATTATCTGTTTAGTTAATGTCCCCATTTATTTAATTAATGTCCCCATTAGGTTATTTGGGTTTTTGGTGTAAAGATTTTTGAGTTCTTTTTATATTTTAGATATTTATCCTCTGTCAGAAGAGTACCTAGAAAAGATTTTCTCCCATTCTGTAGGTTCTTTCTTCATGTTCCTAATCGTTTCCTTTGCTGTTCAGAAGTGCTTAAATTTTATGCCATCCTATTTATTAACTCTTGAAATTATTTTCTGAGCTTTAGAGGTCCAATTAAGAAAGTTGTTGCCTATGCCTATATTCTGGAAAATTCACCATACATTTTCTCCTAGGAGTTACAGTTTCTGATCTAATTCCTAGGATTTTAACTATTTTGAATTAGACTTTTTTTTCCTACAGGGTGAGAGACAAAGGTCTAATTTTATTCTTCTAAATATGGATAACCAGTTTTTCCCAGTACCATTTGTTGAAAAGGTTGTATTTTCTCCAAAGTATGTTTTAGACAACTTTGTTAAGGATCAGGTGACTGTAAATGTGTTGGTTTGTCTCTGTGTCTTCTATTCTGTACCACTGGTCTGTGTTTATTTCCATGCCAGTACCATGCAGTTTTTGTTACTATAATTCTATAGTATGATTGAAATTAGTTATTATGATGCCTCCAGCATTACCTTTTCGGTTTAGGATTGCTTTGGCTATTCTGGGTTTTTTATTCTTCCAAATGAACTTTAGAACTGTTTTTGCTAGATCTACAAAGAATGTCATTGGTATTTTTTATGGTTAAATCTGTATATTGTTTTTGGTAGTATGGTCATTTTAACAATATTAATTCTGCCTAGCCATGAACATGGGAGGTTTTTCCATCTTCTGAGGTCTTCTTCAATTTCTTTCTTCAATGTTCTATAGTTTCTATTGTAGAGGCCTTTCACCTCCTTGGTTAGATTTATTTCTAGGTTTTTTGATTTTTTATTTTTCTCGTTGTTTGAGACTATCATGAATGGACTTATTTTCCTGTTTTCTCAGCAGATTCATTGTTAGTATATAGGAAAGCTATTGATTTTCATACAGTGATTTTTTTTAAACTGCTATTTTGTTGAATTTATTCGCTCTAGGAATTGTTTGGTGGAGTTTTTTGGATCTTCTAAATATAGGAGAGTATAATCTGCACACAGTGATAATTTGACTTCTTCCTTTCTTATTTTTATCCTTTTCATTTCGTCTCTTGTCTAATTGCTTTGGGTAGAATTTCTAGCACTATATTAAATAGAGTGGTGAAAGTGAACATCTTTGTCTTATACCACATTTTAAAGGAAATGCTTTCAGTTTTTTCCCCATTTACTATGAGGTTGGTTTGGGTTTTTCAAATATAATCTTTATGGTGTTGAGGTAGGTTCCTTCTATCTCCTTTCTAGTTTCTCTAGTTTACGAAACATTTTTTAAAGTAAAATATCTTAAAGGATTTTCAATGTATCATTTCTTTTTTTTAGTATTGCAAAGGTCATCCTTCTGATATCTCTGTATCAATTTTTGGTTCGTTCCAATCTATTCACTACATTGTAGTCTGAGGATAAAACCTGTGTAACGCTTTCCAATAGCTTTGCTTTGCTAACTTGGTAAAAAGGGCCCCAAATGACATAGTAGGCCCCTTTCACACATTCTGGGCTCATGCTATGCCATTCACCTCTTACAATCACATTGGCCTTACTTTAGTCCTTTAAATGTTCCATATTTTTCCTGCATCAGAGCCCTTGTATATACCAGGCCCCATGCAGTCTCTTCCCTGATGAAGTCTTCACTGTCCATACCTCCATCTACATCAAAACCAAATCCCAGGGTCACAGGAATTGCTTTGTTTTTACTCTCTTGCATATTTTGTACATTGTAAAATCATGATATATTAAATAATACTTAGAGTATGTAAACATTAATATATTATTGATATGTTAAATAATATTTAGAGTAAATCCTCTCTTAGACTTCTAAACCCAATAAGGGATAAAATTTACTTGCTACTTTAGCTTCAAACTCAGTCAAATAGTGAACAGGAACTATTTGAAAAAAACAGAAAATAAATGAAGGAAGAGGAAGCAAGTAAGCTTCTATCTACTGTGGACAAGTTCGCTACACTGGGAGTTTTAATTCTTCTATTCTAATATGGATATATTTTAAAACCTCTCTCACTTTAATGGCAAGAGTTTCCTTTGTTACAACTATTTTTCTGCTGTGTAAAAGATAAAGGATTAATAGAATACATTCACATTGGAAGGATTTTGTTGCATGATATGAATTTATGAAATAATACAAAGGAATAAAGATCGAAAATGCAAGTAGCATTTATAAACTATTTATAAATTCTCTTATCCTCTTTTTCCTCCTTCCCTACCTCCTGATCCAAGTCCTAATATTTCACAAAATCTAATAATAAGATTAAACTCATTTTCAGTAAGGTAAAAGATGACTAAAACATAATCAGACTATAAAATTTACAGCAGCTTTAGTACTTTAAAATGCAAAGAACCTTAAGATAAAAAAAATTCAGTTTGTATTTCACTTTCCTGAAAACCATTTTGATAATTAAAACATCCCATTGGGCCAAATAAGTTTTGTGTTATCAATAACTACCGAGCACCATATACAAGAACTATCCTTTCTCTTTACTTCTGCCTTCCCTGTATCTGCATTTCTTCCTGAGCCTCCTCAGAGTGCTCATGTCACACAACCGCTTTACGCAGAGAAGGTAGTCATCTTACTTTTCAAGAAACAGGAATTGATCTACTAAAATGCTGATGGCAAGACACAAGCTGTGCAAAATGGATTATTTAGCCAAACTGCAGAGTATATAGAATATCTAGAGCGAATTTCTGTAAACTGTAGCAAATGTTCCCCTAAGGCAAATTCTAAGGTCAAGGTTGCACACCCAAGAGCGCCAGCAGGAAGGAAATAGCTTCTGAGTGGTTGCAGCAACGCTGGGTTTCTTCTTACCCAGCAAGTGACAACCTACCTCGCAGCTCGCGTCTGAAGCCAGTCCCCCACGGGTGGAACGCCACTCTGGCGGTTGGGAGGTTATGTCTTTACGTCTCCGGTAACACTCTATGGTTCCGCGAGGCATGATGGGTAACGTATGTAAGTCGCGGGCTCCCGCTGGTGTCTTCCTTCCACACACTGCGGAGGTTCTCGGAGTGGACATGGGCCGCCGCCCTGCTCGCTGTTACCGGTATTGTAAGAACAAGCCTTACCCAAAGTCTCGCTTCTGCCGTGGAGTCCCTGATGCCAAGATCCGCATCTTTGACCTGGGTCGGAAAAAGGCGAAAGTGGATGAGTTCCCCCTCTGTGGCCACATGGTCTCTGATGAATATGAGCAGCTCTCCTCGGAAGCCCTAGAGGCCGCCCGTATTTGCGCCAACAAGTATATGGTGAAAAGTTGTGGCAAAGATGGCTTTCACATTCGAGTGCGACTCCATCCTTTCCATGTCATCCGCATCAACAAGATGTTGTCCTGTGCTGGGGCTGACAGGCTCCAGACAGGTATGAGAGGTGCCTTTGGAAAACCCCAAGGGACTGTTGCCAGGGTCCATATTGGCCAAGTCATCATGTCCATCCGTACCAAGCTTCAGAACAAGGAGCACGTGATTGAAGCCTTGCGCAGGGCAAAATTCAAGTTTCCTGGACGCCAGAAAATCCATATCTCCAAGAAGTGGGGCTTTACCAAGTTTGATGCTCATGAATTTGAAGACAAAGTGGCCCAGAAGCGCCTCATTCCTGATGGTTGTGGAGTCAAATATGTCCCTAACCGTGGCCCTTTGGACAAGTGGCGGGCTCTGCACTCCTGAAGGCTTTGGCCACACTAGATCCATGGACCATGCTAATTAATTAATTTTCATGCTCATCAATAAATTATATTCACTAAAAAAAAATTTAAATCTTTGCTTTAAAAATGTTCAATTTTTAAACTATAGACTATTAGAGAAATAGGTTTTTATATTAATGCAGAATGTTCTAATTGAAAATGTTACTTCTTTAAATAGAAAAATAAAGTATATAATTTACAAAGAAAGCTACTGCTATTCTGAATCAAACTTTAGGAGAGTATGAGGAAATATGTTAAAAGTTGTGTTCGTAGTAGAGTCATAAATTACACAGCTATCTTATAGATTAGATATCTTTAGCTAGAGAAGAACCAAGATTTGTGTGAAAAAAAACTTGTTTATATAAAACTAATAAAAGTGAAAATAGTGTTAAGCATTAGTGATATTTTAATTACATCCTGTTTGAAATTATTCTGTTTCTAAATTGGTTGCTTATGTTTTCCTCTAAATTTCTTTGCATTATTTTTGGAATTTCCTGTGACTCCAAATCCCAACCTTAGGACTGTTGGATATACTGAAAAAGGTTTTTCCCAACAAGTCTTACATTATCTCACACTCTTGAGACAACAGTCCAATCTTTTCTTCATCATAGAAAGGTCATAGGTGACAACAGAGTTCATATAGCTTGTATTTGGACCCCAGTAGAATCAACAGAAGAAAGAAAATGATACTAAATCAGCTATCTATACTCTAAGAGGACCCTAGAGAGAGTTTGCAATCTGTAGTTTGCCCTACATTAGTGTTACATTGATCACACAGGTGATTTTGGTTTTATTTTAGAAACTACATGAACAAACATTCCTTGATCTGTGCTGCTGGGGTTTTGTTGTTCTGTGTCTGTCAGTCTCTCTCTCTCCACCCCCTTCCTCTCCCTCTTTCCCTCCTTCCCTCCTTCCCTCCTTCCCTCTTTGTGTTCATTGTTCCTGTTCTTTACATTTATTTAGTCTTTGGAATCTCCATATTGCAAACCATGCCTTCAATTTTTTTTATACTGACCATACATTTTCAGAGACAACACATTTAATGAAGGCAATAAAAGGAGTTGCATACAGCATGGAAACATTGCTAAACAGTTTCCATTTAAATTTCTGTTGTCAGTTCCAACATATTGCATTTTCCTTGATAATTCAGGTCCTTGTGTAAGATATCTTCTATTAGAATGCTTTTAAGATACATTACTATTTATAATGATTTTCATATAAGTAAATTGTTACAAATAAGTTTGAGAAAGATAACAAGGTAAATGTATTGAAAGAGCTCTTCAGCCTAAGAAGCACTTTCCTTGATGTAAATTTTGCTTGATCCTTATCCTTTGAGAACTCCTGAAATTGTTTTGGAGATTGTCCTGAAATTGTCTTGGAAATTATCATGGGAAAGATCTGTCCAAGGAGCCAGATCTTTGGACTCCTGTCATTCCTGTTTACCTTTTAACACACTGCACTTCAAAAACAAAAATTCATCCTCAAAAAATAAAAATGCAAAACAGCAAACAAAACAAGCAGTTCCTATAACTCTGTTAGTATACCCATGATTCAGCTTTGAAAATATTTTCCATCTTCATTATTCACCCTTCCATTTGGTTTCAAAACAAATATCTTAATTTATAAACTGGGAACTCTTCATTCACTACATGTACAATGACAAAGTGACAGCAAAGTCTTATGAAATTTCCTTTAAGAGACTATTAACTAGAATTGTTTACACACATAGATAATGTGAAAGTACAGCTAGGGAGATAGCTTAGCATTAAGAGTGTTTGCCCACACCAAGACTCTGGGGTGTATTTCCACCACTGCAAGACATAATAACAATAATAAGAATAATAGATGTGATAAGATTTTTTGAAACCGGAGATTGAACTCAGGGGCACTCGGCCACTGAGCCCCATCCCCAGCAGTATTTGGTATTTATTTAGAGACAGGGTCTCACTGAGTTGCTTAGGGCCCTGCTAAGTTGCTGAGGCTGGCTTTGAACTTGCAATCCTCCTGCTTCAGCCTCCTGAGTCGCTAAGATTACAGGTGTGTGCCACCGAGCCCAGCGTGATAAAATTTGAAAACTGATAATTGCCAATGCTTATTTGTCTTGTTCCTACAACTTTACATTATAAACAATTTTAAATATTTAGTTTTTAAATTGTATAAATATTTTTACTTATTTTTTTTCTTAAAAATTCTACAAACTTGTGTTCCCCAAGACTTGATGTTTTTCAGAATGTTCTGATATTAGGGAAATTCTGTTTTTCAATACATTTGATATGACAAATGAGCTGAAGGATAGTTAAATTTTGCAAAGCTGTTATTTTAAAATTTTATTTAAATGGAAAATTTAATTTGGGAATGTCTGTACTCAAATATTTGTATTCATGTACTACTGCAATAAGACAACTATTTGCCCATTCAAAATAAAAAAGCAGTAACACAAGTAAAGTTAACTGAATTCAAGAAAATATTGCCCAATAAAACTTTCTATTTAGCTGATGGCTTCTCTAGATATGGAAAATACTAAAGATGAAGAAATTTTTAGTAGTACTATTTATTGTATTAATTAGTTTTGAAAGTTCATTTCACAAATAATAATAATAACCATTTTAACCCATCAAAATATGAAATTAAGCATATTTAGGTTCAAATATTTAATTTTATAAAACTTTATATTAGCTCTGGTTAATTACAACTTCTAAAAAGTTAACATTGGCATTATTATAATATTTATTCAGAAATTGCTACTTAGCTCCTAATTTTTAGTACTTACTTTTTATGATTTATGACCTTAATAATGTTTTACAACAATAATTTCCTCCACTTAAATATACTTTGAGTTCTAGATTTAATTAGATTCAATGTTCTGTTTCAAGTTTTTGACATTTTTTATGATAAGTTGTATAATTTTCATTTTCATGTCCTGTTTTGTCTTCTTTTAGAGCTCCTTTTGAAAAAAGAATATGCTTTACCAAGTAATTTCTACATATGACTTAATAATGGGGATTTGCTTTATTCTTCTCCACTGGACTTTTAAAAATCTACCTTATTCATCTTTGTCATTCAATATTTCTTTCTGTCTCCTCTTTTCTCATTTTTATCTTCAAAAATATGATTACAATAACACCAATATTTTCATAATTTTGTATGATGTAAACTGTCTTTCCCAGATCTTCTATTTAATCTGAAAGGTTGGGGAAGAATTTATCTTGTTAGTCTTTCACTAAGCTTTGGTCATTTTTGCTGTTGATTAGTCTTCTCTATGTGTGCTATAGTTTAAAGGCTGGGTATTGTTTTCTATTTTCTTTCCCATCATCTAGGAATGAGAAAGAAAATAGAAAATCTGAAGGGTTAAGTATAGCCTTTGATGGATTTCAGGTTCTGATTCCTCTCCTGAGAGCCCATTAAATATTCTATACTAAAGGCCACTCTGCTCACCCAGGTGTGTGGTCCATACCCTGGTCATAGAATATGTCTTATCCTTGATCTGACAGATCTTTATATAGTCTTTATACAAATGATTGTCCAAGTGAGGAGGGGATAGGGTATCGGATTGTTTGGAAATGGTGATTTTCTTTTTACTTGAATGTTATGAAGTCACTGAATCAAAATGAAAACAAAACAGAACGAAACAAATGTTACTGAAGGGAGATCAGAAGAAATGGCAGAACTGAGATAGAGCATGTCAGGGAGAGCCTCCTTCCCTAGTCTCTGACATTGTTATGGATAGGATTTAAATTTCCCTTCAGTGTTGGGATATTATGGTGCTTTTCAATTGAAGCAACATTGTTGGTTCTATGTTCCATTCCCAAAGAGGGTTGCTTATTGGAAGGGGGACCATAACAGCAAGAGGCTACATAGGGTATTTCCTCCATGGTGGCTGCTGAAGGTAGAAAGTGAAAAAACCACTATACCTTAGCCATATTTCACCTGATAGGCTTGAGCAGGGAGATACAGGATACAGGATATTCTAGTATTCTTTAAAGAACTGACAAGCCCCTAATAGAATGAGCATATGACTTGGAAAACTAAGAGGTAGTCAGTAATGGAAAGAGATCCAGTAACAAGGAAAAGGGAACATGCCTCCTGTAGTGTGTAATTATTTAACAAAGAGACCTTTGTCTATTCTTACCTTTTATTTTCAATACCCTAAATTGAGAAATGAAGGAGAAAAAGAGTCAGAGGGAAAAAAGAGAGCAGATAATTCCCCTTTATCTGTTCTAAGTAACTCAAGTCACTAGTCTGGACTATACGAATGGAACAAATGAGAGATTTGAACAGGTTTGATAATAATTGTAATACTTAGCCAGGCATTTTGGCCCATGCTTATAATCCCGGCAGCTCAAGAGGCTGAGCTGAAGGATCACAAGTTCAAAGCCAGGCTCAGCAACTTAGTGAGGCCCTAAGTGACACAGCAAGACCCTTTCTCAAAATAAAAATTAGGAAGGGTTGGAACTGTGGATAAGTGCCCCTAGGTTCAATGTCTGGTACCAATAAAATAAAATAATAATAATTATTATTATTTTATTGCTTGACAGTGATTGAAAATTTATGAGATAAGGATTAGATATTGTTAAGAAAATGTGCTACTGAAAAAGCAAAAGAACTTCAATGAGGCACAATTGGTACTTGTTCCAGGAAAATAAAAATTTCATGTTTACTTCAGTATCTTTTTTGTCAAACCTGTTTACATAACTATTTTGATGAAAATTGTCCACAAACAATAGTAGCAAATGTCCAAATTACCAAAATTTAGGAAGCTTACTGAACTTTCAGAAAAGTAAAGCCTCATTTATCAAAAAACTTTTATAACACTTCTCAAAAACACCCTTAACTTCTGTAACACTTCCTAAAAACACCTCTACTCCTCCACTCATATAAACACTTTAAATGTGAGCAAATTTTAAATTATCATGAAAACCCATGTTCATGTGACTCTAATTAAATTTTATATGTATCTACATATGTTTTATATGTATTATACTATAGGTTTTATATGTATCTATACTATAGGTCTATCTAAAAGAATATTGTGAGAAAGATAAAATATTATTATGAAGTAATATATTTTATATAATTTACATGATATTTTATCTATTTATGTAGATATCTCCAAAATTAACCATAAACAATGTCAATATTGTCTTGGAAGAGATTTGATTTAAACATATAATAGATCATCTAAATGTATACCAATACTGTTCAATTGCAAGCCAATTTTGAGACAAAACTGTCAAAAATTGGGACCAATAAAGTGCTTTTTTCAAATTTTTTACATTTCTAAAGCTTTTGTAAAAACAAAAGTAATCTAAATATAAAACTCTACATTTTCAAAACTACTTTATCTAAGAGTAAAGTTGATATACAGAAATTTGATTCTCAACTACAGCTATTGGCATTTGCTACTAGTACTTATTGACAACTAATGAATTTTAGGTCTATAAATTCTCTAACTTCAGAAAATAATTTGATATCACATATTCAGTATGAAGAGACTTTTGTTCTAAGACTATATTACTTTAGATATCTTTTCTAGAAAAAAAATTAATCATGAATCAGGAGACATGAATAAAAGCTTGAAAGAATTGTTCATAAGAGAAAAAAATAAATAAAATTCTTAGTTTACGAGGAACAATAAATATATCTATTGTGGTATATTCACAATGGAAGATGCTATAAACAACAAATGAATCATAGCCATAGCCAAATACATGGATAAATCTCAGAAAGAAAATGTTGAATGAAAATAAAAAGAAAATAAGACTTTAATATAATGCCTTTTAAAAATGCTTGAAAGCCAGAAAAACAGAGGAAATATTGTGTATATGTAAATAGATGTGAGGTACACCTAGATATCAAGGTAGTAAAATCATGAAAATTTAGGAACTGGTAGTATGGGTGGGACATACAGTCAGGGAGGAACACACAGGTCTATGGAAGATGCTTTATGAGAGCATTTTAACTTTTAAAGCAATCCTTTCCAGCTCATTCCTCTTCAGTGTGTGTGGGCTATTCTTGGACTCTTCCCCTCACATGATTCCTAATTAGAGAATTACCTTGTCAAATCACTACTTGGTTGCCCTCAAAAACTCCTAAAATCATTTTTATTGAACTTAGATTAACTTTGTACAGAAATCTGAGAATTGGCATATCTATGAAAATAAGTCCTTCTTTTAGAGTAAATCTCTACATACATTAGGTCTCCTTCTGTGTTTCTTCATATATTTTTTTTATAATTTTTTCCACTATTGTTGTGCATGTTTTTTGTTAGATTTTCTTCTAGATGCCTTACACCTTTTTGCTGATATTGAAAAGATATTTTAAATTTCCATTTAAGTGTGCTCTTTAATAATTTTTTGTTTAGTTCTCTTGAATTTTTCATAGATACCATCATATTACCTGTACCTGTTAATCATTTTGTCTCTCCCTTTCCAATGTTTATATTTTAAACATTTTTTTATTATTCATGCACTAAAACTTTTCAATATGGTTTTAGTAGAAGTGGTAGTAGTGAATAATATTCTTACATTAATCCTGAATTTAAGAAAATTGCCTCTAACTTCTCCTTGTGCCATGATAGAAATTTAAACCCATTTTCTATTTTGGCATAACTTAATTTTTAAAAAATTGTTCTCTTTGTGTTTTCCAAATTAGGAATAAAAGTTGAATTTATTGAACATTTTTGTGCAAATATTGAGATAATTTTAAGTTTTACTATAGAAATATATCAATGATCTGTATTACATTACTCTAATACATTTTTGTCATGATAAACTATCTTTGTATTTCTGGCATAAATCTAACATAAATCAAATTTGGTTCTGTGACTTTTTTAATACTCTGCTGAAATAAGTTTTCAATTTTGCTATTATTATCATATTGCTTCGAGGATATTCTTGCCTTATATATTAAGTTAGAAAATATTGCTCCTTCTCTTCTATTATGGAAAAGACTTATAAAAAATTGAGAATAATCTTTTCTGGAAGGTTTGTTAGAATTCCCTTCAAAATACTTGAACCTGTTGGGTTCTGTAATGTGTTTGTATGTGATGTGTTTGTGTGAAGATTTTAACTTAGGGTTAGGGGATCTAAATTTATTGCTTATTTCTTTTGTTTTTGTTCCTATTTCATAGTGGCCCATTTTCTTTTTTATTTCTTTTACCAATTATTTTTTACTATGGACTCTGTTTTGTTTAAATTATTCTCTTTTATACCAAGGCCTATCATGTGTATTTTTTCTGATGCAAAGAATTCATAGTGGATTTGAATGGGTTACTACCATGCCGTGACTAGTTTTTGTTGTTAGGAAAGACCAATGATGTAGGTTTCTTTGGTTGAGCTTTCTAACTTTTCTGTATATTCACATTTCACAAGGCTTGTGGATGATGGTGTGTCCCTTGGAAGTCTAGACCCTTTCTTGGACTAACGATTCATAGTTCTCTGCTTCAGTTTCAACTTGTTTATTTCTTTTTTAGTTCCTTAGAGGTTTCCTTATTTTCTCTTGAACTAAGAAATGTATTAAAAGGTAAGACTGTAGGCAGACTCTAGTTTTATTTTAGTATAAAGATCACCTAAAGTATAAATTCTTCCTTTCTGCTTAGTGGAAATTTTTTGATATTTTAAGTCTGGTACCTTAAAAAATACCATGGTAACTTCACCCTAGGATCTTATTAACATATACAGACTTCACACATATTGGTGTCTCTGTGAATTGCATATGTCCAAATTATAGACCTAAAAATACTGTGTGAAATATGACTTTTTACGGTGTGTGTGTGTGTGTGTGTGTGTGTGTGTGTTTACATAAGTTAGAAATATGTTTCCCAGAATTTTCTGTAGGGTGTTTGATCACAACGAAAATTCACACGAGATTCAGAAGGCAGAAGTGAAACAAGGACATTTAATGGAGTTGATGCAGAGCCCAGGCACCAACCAGGGCAGTACAGCAATGTTGTGGTTGATCAGCTGACTCACCTCCTAAAGGATGGCAGCATCCTAAGGTCAGTTCCTCCAGCCCCTGCTAGGTGTCACCCTTCACTTTCTGAGTCCCAGGCAAAGCTTGGGTGCAACCGTGCTGAAGTACCATGGTCTTCTGTTCACTGACAGTGTCGAAGTTTGATGTCCTGACAGTCCTGGATTCCAGAATGTCCTCCTGGATTCCAGTTGCCCTTTGAGACCCAGTTTATCTACTCTTTCCTTCACTTTATATGGGATGCACACTTTGTATGCATCCCCAGTTGCCTGCCCTATTGACTTATAGTATGTCAGACTCACAGCCAGAGAGAGCCAGAAGTTCAGTAGACTTCTTCCTTGTACCTGTTTGGTGGTTTTGGTGACTTTCATCTGTTTCCAATTATCTTCTTCAGGATTGCTTTTGTCCCCAGACTTTCCTGTTGTTCTGCAAAGTCTAATTCCTGCAATAAATATCTTATTCCATATTACACTTACTACTGAATTAAACTATAATTTATGTAACATGAAAATGCAGAAAAGATCAAAATGCAATTTGCTGAAATAATTTAAAAAGCAAATATATTGGACTATATTGATTTTTGTTTGGATCTTGATTCTTCTTTCGGCTTTCCCAGTCATCTTGAGCAATTCACTGACTCTTTCAAAGGCTTAGGTGAGTTATCTAAACTTTAAAACAATTCCAGCCGTGGAATGAAGATTATTGTAGGAATTATGAAAACATGCACTTAGCACATATTTTGGGGTGTAGTGTACTCTGGATTTTTGTTATTATTATTGTTATTTTTTATTAAATGATTAACACTATATATTAGCTATTTTTATTATTATTATTATTACTCTGGCCATGAAGTGAAATCTAATGGTATCTACTTTTAATTGCAGAATCTCAAAACCTCTTCATGTTACCTTTTAAATTCATGTTTAAACTATCTTGCTTATTCTTTTCTAAGTAGACCCACTAGGATAAAGCATTTGAATTTATGTGTGGGAAAGTTAAAGAGCCATCAGAGTCAGTATTGCTTGGAAGATTAATTCTGATTTTCTACTGAAGACACATAAAATTTCTGTGAAATAACTACTGCAGGTTATGAAATTCTGCCGTATTTTAACTTTGTAGTACCTGTAAATATATACTTTAGGGCATTTAAATAGAATCTTAATTACATAAGTCATTATATGTTATAAAAATAATAGTATAAATTATTTTTATGAAAGTTTAGAAAACATCAAAATATTTTACTATTGCCAGCTAATAAGTTACAGAAGCATATTGGTATATATTATCTTAGATTTAATGAGCCATGAAAAGGCATGATTAAGTTAGAGAAGCAATTTTAATTCATTATCATGTATTTTTAAAGGTATATTAAAATATAAGAATGAACTGAGTAAATTAACTCCTTAAAGACCATGGTCTGTAATTGTAAACTCATAAATGTTGGCCTAGAATTTGTATTTCACTTTGGATTTTAATGCCACCAATGCACCAAATTTACACAAAATTGCAATAATTATTCAAGATAGATTCTAATTTGCAACCATTTTTTTTTATCTCTCTCACTTCTTTTTTTCTCTACATCTCTTTCTCACCCACGCATATGAACACACATAAATACATGTATATGCGTGTGTCTTTTTCACACACATTTGAGATTTTGATTAGAATTTTCTTAAATACATAAACCTTTCATAAAATATTAAAGATATTAGATCTATTTTTTCCATAAACTTGCCACTTCTGTCCATAAACTAATTTTCTTAAAGTCATTTAACAAAATTTTATACTGTTTTATTAGGAAAATTTTTCAGATTTATTCCAAGGAGATATAGTTTCATTGAGGTTATAAACTACATCCTTTAATTCAAATTTTCTAATGTTTATCTTAATGAATTACCCTTTGGTTATATATAGGCAATCATATCTTCTGCAATTACAGCTGTTTTAACAATCGAATCATTATATATGTGAGTGTGTTTTACTGTGCTTGCTAGCAACTTCGATGTGTTGGACAGAGTGGAGATAAGAGATACTTCAATCCAGGTCCTTACGAAAGTAGAGCTTGAAATGTTAACTTTTTTGTGAAGTGAAGGACAATAGTGAGAGTGTGAATAAAAGCAAGTGAAGTGAAGTAAACTAAAAAGGAAAACAATAAAATATAATGTTACAAAAAGCTGCAAAGAGACCTGGCAGATTGCTCACCAGGTTCGTGAGTTTAGGGTGTGGTACTGTTTCAGAGAAGGAGGAACTGCATTGTTAGAATCTTTTCCAGAAGAAAGGGAATAGAGAAAATGAATCTAGCTCCCTCCTGTCCCTCTCTACTCAATGGACAATGTCCACTAACAATTAACTTCTGAGTTAAACCGTCTGATGGCATGACCTTTCTCATGAGCCATGGTGTATACTTTGTGTCTACGTCAAAAAATGGAGGGGTTATAGCCAAGAGGGAAGAGGAGTGTCAATGGAATCTGTTAATTTCCACATGTTCTATAACCAGTAGAGCAAGCATTTTTGTTCTGCCCTTCAATTTACGGACTGATAATAACATTTATTTTTATTTTTGTTGTATAAGTCAATATGTCTATTGACTTATTCTTTCCCATTAGAAATATTTTATTAAGAATAAATGTTGATCAAAATGGATCAAAGACCTAGGAATTAGATCAGAAATATGCAACTCCTAGAAGAAAATGTAGGGTCAAACTCCAGCATACAGTCATAGGCAACAGTTTTTTCAATAGGACCCCTAAAGCTCAGGAAATAATTCCAAGAGTTAATAAATGGCATCAAATTTAAAAGTTTCTGCACTGCAGAACAATTGGGACCATGAAGAAAGAATCTATAGAATAGGAGATAATCTTTGCTAGCTACTCTTCTGACAGAGGATTAATATCTAGAATATGTAAAGAACTCAAAAACTTTATGCCAAAAAAATTGAATTAATAAATGGGGAAATTAATTAGACACTTTTCCAAAGAAAAATACAAATGACCAAAAAATATATGAAAAAGTGTTCAACATCATTAGCAATTAGGAAAATGCAAATCCAAATTACACTAATGCTTCATCTCATACCACTTAGAATAGCAGACAGCAAGAATACAAATAATAGCAGTGGTGCATTCCTTGTAATCCCAACAGCTCAAGAGGCTAAGGCAGGAATTTAGTGAGGCTAAAATCTTAGTGAGGTCCAAAGCAAGTTAGTGAAACTCTGTCTCAAAATAAAAAATCAAAATAAAAAGGACTTTAGGATAAGCAAACAAATAACAATAAGTACTGGAGAGGATATGAAGAAAAGGAAAGAAGTTTACACTTCTTGTAGGAGTGTAAATTAGTACAACCATTATGGAAATCACTATGGAGTTTCCTCAAAAGACTAGAAATGGAACCACCAAATGACCTGACTGTACCACTCCTCAGTATTTACTGTAAAAAATTAAAGTTCTCATATTACAGTGATACATGCAGACCTATATATATGCATACTTGTAAACAGCAGCACAATTCATAATAGCCAGACTATGGAACCAGCCTAGGTATCCATCAGTAGACAAATGGATAAAGAAAATATGGTATATATACATAATGGAGTTTTATTCGGCCATAAAGAAAAATTCAGTTAAGTCATTTGCAGGAAAATGGGTGGAACTGGAGATCATTGTTAAGTGAAATAGCCAAACTCAGAAAGTCAAGGGTTGTATGTTTTCTCTCATTTGTGGAAGTTAGAGAAGAAAAAGAAAATTGGGGAGGGGATCTCATGAAAATCAAAGGGAGATCAGTAGTAGATAGGGACCACAGAATGCTAGGAGTAGAGAAAAGGGGGATATGCTGGGCAGTGATATTGGTTAAATTATTTGTTGTATTATGTGCATGTATGAATACGTAACAACAAATACCATCATTATGTACAATTGTATTGCACCAACAAAAATGTGGAACAAATAAAATATTCAAGATTCAAAAAATATTTTTAATGTAGAAGGAATGTACTCTAACAATAAATTTACAAACCAATTAATTAAAAAAAATAAAGGTGGGGTGAGTGATGTCAACAGGACAATGAAATGAGAAGCCCTGGGCCATCCTTCACCCACCAATATACCAATCAGCATAATAAATGTACATGAGTGGGACCCTACTGGGGTCACTTTTGTTAAATGTGCTGACATTGTTTGTGTTAATTTCCTGTTTATACCAAAGTTATGTTTTTAAAGTAAAATAACTGGTCCAGAATGAGAAATCACATGTAGGAGAACTTTTGAAAGGACAGTTATATAAAGATTCCAGTAATCAAAGCTGGTTAAAGTAGGACAAATTTGTTCTTAACACTTTCACAAAAGGTGCTTCTATGTACATTTTCACAGGAGTATTGTTCTGTTCTTACCAATAATTTATGAAAGGTTATTTTCCCTTCTGAGTAATGTACCTAGAAGATAAGGACTCAACATATTATCAGAATAATTTCCTGCTATTTTATGACTTCTTTGTGTTCTCCATTATTTAAAAAATATTCTCTTTTCTGAAGAACTGAAGTTTTTTTGTGATGTTGTTATCTCCTGTATTTACTTTAAAATCTTTTGTAGTCACTTTGTTTCTATAAGCGGTCAAGTATTTTCCTCAGTTACCCATGATCCTATCTTTAACAAATATTCAAAACTGGTAACTTTCAATATTTTGCCTTCCTACAGTCGAATCTTAAATTGTATCTTTGCATCTCAAATGCTCTTTGAGAATTTCTAAAGAATTCCCTAGAAAGCACATAGGATTTATTCTTCCACACTATGAAAAGAGAGGAGCCGGAAATAATTGTTTATTTGGTTTGTTATCATTGATGAGTTGCATGGAAATGGAAATGGTTCTCCAGAAGATATGTTTAGCCTTCCAAAGGTATAGTTAATACCTTTGTATAGTTAGTAATATAATTATAGTTAATAATATATATTATAGTTAATAATTATTATATTATAGTTAATATATATTATATATAATATATATTATATTATAGTTAATAATTATTATATTATATTATATTATAGTTAATAATTATTATATTATAGAATATATATTATATAATAATATATTATTATATATAATGTATAATATTAATATAATGTAATATATCACATTATATATTACAATATATTAATATTATTATTAATATTAATATATTATTAATTATTACATTAATTACAATATATTAATATTACATTATATATTACAATACATTAATATATATTACAATATATTAATATTAATTAATATATTATATATTAATATAGTAATTATATTAATATATTACATTATATAATATTAATATAATATAATATATTAATACAATAATATATTATTATATAATTATATATTATTAACTATATTATAACTATTATACATTATATTAACTATTAACTATTATATTATATATTATATATATTATATTATATATACAACTATTATATATTAACTATATTATAACTATTATATATTATATATTATAACTATTATATATTATTAACTATATTATAACTATTAATATATATTATTAACTATAATATAACTGTTAATATATTATTATATTATCTATAATATATATTATTATAATATATAATATATAATTCAATATATAATATTAATATAATATAAATATATAATATAAGTATATATTATATAATATATAATTATTATATTATGTATATAATATAATGTATTATTAAATATATATATAATATTAATATAACATTATCTATTATATTAATAATATATTATTATATAATTATATATTATATACACACTATAATAATATAATATATGTATATTATATTAATAATATTAGTAATATTATATATAATAATATATTATAATAATATATGCAATAATATAGTTAATAATATAAATACAAACTTTGTATAGTGAATAATATAAATATTTCAGAGACTATATGCTCTATGGGAAGTTCTTATAGATTTGTCTATGCCCTTACTGTCCATAATGTGCTTCTATTTATCACAAAACTGGTACGGCCTTGCATGAAATCAGTAAACATCAGTATAGTGTTATCGTTCATAATTTCCTATATTTTTAAAAATGCTAACTTGGTCAGCTTGACATCTTTAATTTGAATTATGAATATTCTAAGCCAATGGTGTACAACTGGAGATTTGTATCACATACAATGTGGGCTGAATTTTGTACCCTCCAAAATTCATGTGTTGAAGTCTTAACCCCTAGTACTTCAGAGTATGATTGTATTTGGGAAAAATCATAAGAATTATAAGATGGGGTTCTTATAAAAAGAGGACATTTCAAGGCAGACAGGTACAGAGAGAAAATGATGCAAGGACGTAGGAATAAGAAGATGGTGTCTAATCCAAGGAAAGAAGATGCTTAACAGATTCTTACCTTGATCTCAGACTTCCAGCTTCCACAACTGTGAGAAAAATAAATGTAAGTGGGTTAAGTCACCCAGCCTGCATTGCTCTGCTGTGTCATTCCTAGCAAACAAACATATTTAGTTATGGGATTTTACTGTTACAAGACATTTGGGGCCTACTCCAGACCTCTGAATCCCTTCACTAGAAATTATTGGTACATTTTTTTTGGTATACTCTATATGCTTCTCATATTCATGGTAATGTTTGTGTTTGATTATGTTATATCAGAATTTTTAAAAAAGACTATATTGATTTATTTGTTAACATGACATCATATCTACTCCTTTTTGAAAGAAAACTTAATTATTATGTTTATAGATATCCAAAAGCTTTTGAGGCTTTCTTGATGTGTTTCCTTGTATGCCTCAAGACAACCATTGTTAGTTACATTATTCTTTTCATGAGTTTTCCTCAAATCATAGAATTTTGGAAATTAAATCAGTAATAAGTTGACTAGAGTTGTCTTTTGTTTTCTATAGGTGACCTTTTTGCTCTACTCTTACATTTTGAAGAGAACTCTTGTAATCAGTGATATGACTGAGCATACAGTCATCAGCAAAGGACAATCAGAGAGGCCTCTGGAAAAGGACTATGCAAGCAACTCTCGGGTACAGATTTTTGATTGCAGCCCTTAAGCAAATTTGAGACCGTACCACTGAACTGGGTCAGCATTTTCAAAATATTAGCCAAGAAGTGGATGATATAGACAACAAAGATTGAGTAAAGCAAGGATCAATTGCACAGATCTTAAAAATTAATAAGGGATGATTGTGGTTTCCTTTGGAATATTTTGGAAGTTTTGATGTTCTATTTTATGGATATATATAAGGAAGCTCTGTCTTTTAAGCTTTCTATACTATTTTAGTATACTAGGCTTCTCCAAACAAAACTATAACATTTGTAAATGATTTTCTCCCTAACTAATCTTTCCAGAATTTGAACATTCTTACAAATCTTATTGAACATTTTAAATTTCATGCCAACATAGTTATTTGAATAGGTTCAGAAACCATATTCTCTCCTCTTTATTAGGACATAATTGAAAACACTGGTTATGCAACCAAAATCTAGCCTGGAGTTATGGGACCTGTCTCCTGGAAGGAGGAATATGTGGCATTCTGTTGGGGGACAGACACACCAAACAGGCCACTCGGGGACTAGCGCTCTGCCCTGCCCCCTGGAAGAAGGCCACCAGGGCCTGCGCTTTCAGGCTGCTTGAGGACTAGGACCCCATCCCTCTGTCCTGTGTTCTGTGAACAGGATGCTCTCCTGTGGTTGGTAAAACAGTTCTTCTGTGGCTTGTGAGCCTGTTTCCTCCTGGGTTCACAGAATTGCTTATTACTTTCTGTTACAGATGGATAATCTGCCAAATAGGCTAGTAACTGCTTATGCAAGGCTTGACCTTTTAGGTATATGCCTAGCTTAACTGCAAGCATATAAAAGACAGTGTTTATACACAGTAAAGACAGAAGTGGCTTCTTTGTGACAAGTACTCCGTCTCCTCTGAATAAAGCAGAGACTTTATTCAGTTCCTTTTCCCATGGTCACCAACGTTGCACCCAGTGTGGTGCAACTGCTCAGCCTTGCTTGTTGCAGACCGTGCAACACGGAGTGTCATGGATCACAACAACGTGGAACCAAAATTACTAAATTCTCTTGGGAAAATGCCATAATTTCTTGATCACATAGTTACCAGTCTTCCCCAGGAGTAAGGAAGTCCCCTTACCAACATACCCAGAAACCTTGGATTTTTTGAGAAAACTTGAGAGAAATTTACTCAAAATTATAGGTATATTAGGAAAATCTGATGGTAACTTCTGCTTTTGCTTTCTAGTCTTAAAGGGTTTGTCAAATATGAGGTTTTTATAAAAGCATTCAGATGACAGTAAAGACCAATTTGGTAAATCACCCCTTTAGTTGGATGTATATATATAAAATTTGGCCAAATCTAATGAGACCAATCATATTTTCTGATCAAGAATAATATTTCCTTGAATTTATTTTTGGTTGAAATGAGGAAGAATATAGGGGAAAATTTGTGTCAATGGTAAACTATAAGATATCTTTTGCGATTATCAAATCCTAGCCCTGTTCATTTTCTTTGAGCATTTTGCATTTCTTTGTAAATTGAAATTCACTGAAGGTTATGCAAATCTTGGATTATTTGGTGGTAGAAATTTATTTTCATTCCCCCTGGCCCCCAACTGTGGAAAAACCAGTTTGTTTACTTGCTTTCAATTCGTACTGTATCCTGTTAATTTGTCCAATTTGTCAATTCTTACCATACTTTCAGTTCTTTCACTATCCTTCAAAGTCAGGCTACATTACCTAAACTAAATTTTCCAATACTAGTATACATGTTGCTTTTCCAGCACTCTAAAAGTCTGATCCTTGACACCACCACTTGCCAGGGGACTCAGCTGGTTTTCCAAGAGCAACACAGACCTCCAGAATCTGTTTCTTACCCCCTATCCCACTCCACCATGAAGTGTATGCCTACCTCTAAGTTGCTCAGTGATGATATTCATGTTAAAAAAAAAGTGAGGGAGGACTAACAATGTTGAAAGTTAACTGGGCCATGTGTTCCTAGAATGCTAGGATGACTGAGAGAGACCCCATGCTTTATGTTCTGGGTTGTGGCTAATCCGATAGGATCAGTATGTTCAGGTACATTCCTAAATAAGACCCACCTCTACCTTTATCAAAGATTCCTTTATTTACTTGTTTCTGTATAACCTCAGGGTCCCTCCTTTCCTTTGAGCTCCCTCCTTTGCTCTCCTTGTTCTAATATCTTGAATAACATTATTTCCTGAGTGCATTTTTGTCTTTATAACACACACACACACACACACACACATACACACACCTCTCAAAGGAGAAGAAGAGGAAGATATGTGTTGAGCAAAAAAGAAAAGAGATTTAAGTGCACTAGTGATACCTGTCTATAATTACTAATAAATAGTATTGAGAGAATTTTCAAAAAGGTAAAATTATGACTCTTATGCAGGCATAAATGTAAATGTAAGATTACTATGCTTTTTGATCATGATGAGGAAATCAGGAAAATGTTATATAAATTTAAAACAAAATCTCAAGAGCAACCATATTTATAGATCAGTAACATTAAAATGAGTGTATAAATGGGGGCTAGATGAACTTCTTCCACAGTGAAGAAGTCAGTTGAACAGCTATTTGACAAGCCAAGTTTTATGTCTAAGAATGTACAATTTACAAATTCAGAAAACTTCTAGAATAAATGAATTCAGCAAAGTAGCAGGATATAAAAACAATATCCATAAATCAAATGCATTTCTATATATCAGTGATGAATCCACTGCACAAGAAATTAGGAAAACCACCCCATTCACAGTAGTCTAAAAAAAAAACCCAAAAAACTTGGGAATCAACCTAACAAAAGAGCTGAAAGACCTCTACAATGAAAACTACAGAACACTAAAGAAAGAAATTGAAGAAGACCTTAGAAGATGGAAAGATCTCCCATGCTCTTGGATAGGCATAATTAATATTGCCAAAATGACCATACTACCAAAAGTGTTACACAGATTTAATGCAATTCCAATTAAAATTCCAATGACATTCTTCACAGAAATAGAAAAAGCAGTCATGAAATTCATTTGGAAAAATCAGAGAGATCTACTCTTATAGCTATGTAATTTGTAACTCTGGGCATTTTCAGATTGTGTTTTTGTTTTTAGATGGCAATTTCAGGACTTCTGCTTCAAGACACATCTTACTTAAAATTACTTAAAAGCTGTTTTTTAGATGAAGACATTCTAATTTATTTTCTAGGAAAGGGTTTTTTAAAAGCAGTTATTGGCCATTTTTGAATTTTAATTTAAGTCAATATTAACTAAGAATACCAATTTTACTAGTTAGTTTTACAAATTTATGGCAGGATCCAAGTAAAGGGCTAAATGGTGTGCACGAGAGGTTCTGTATCCTCATTCCCACATATCTAATGTCTTTCTGTCTGAGTTGTTCGCCTTGTTTTTAGCTATTTTTCTTTTATTTATCACTTTGCTGTTTTGATGGTGTTATTATCTTGTTGTTTTTTTCTTCTACCCCATGGAACATTTGGTTTCTTAAGCACAGAGCACATACATGAGTTTCTAGGGTCACTTGGATAATGCAAATTTTGTATGGATTTTGCTTCATATCTTCATCACTAAGTAGTTGCTTACATTCCTGAAGTTGTTGTTTCTTCTTAAGTAAAATGGAGATAAGACTAAAATTATAATATCTCCAAAGTACGTACTATGGTGACATAAAACACTCAATGCTAAATAATTATTAACGGCTATTATATTAGAATTCCTTTCTTACTCATTACCTTGGCTATTGGATATTTTCATATCTTTGAATAT
Source organism: Glaucomys volans (assembly GCA_020662805.1). Classification (NCBI taxonomy): domain Eukaryota; kingdom Metazoa; phylum Chordata; class Mammalia; order Rodentia; family Sciuridae; genus Glaucomys; species Glaucomys volans. The sequence continues at coordinate 628,665 of JAJEJO010002420.1, forward strand.
AAAATTATAAAACTAGTACTACTGGAGGAAATCCATAATAATAATTATCATTATTGTTAAAGCTAATATTTATTGGCAATTTATTACGGTGGAGCCCCCTTAACTGTGAAGGGTACATCCCAAGGTCCCCAGTGGATGTCTGAAATAGCAGATAGCACTGAATCTTTTTTAAAAACAATTTTAATTTGTTTTAATTCGTTATACATGACAGTAGAATGCACTTTTATATATCATATACAATGGAGTATAATTTCTCATGGTTATAAATGATATAGAATCCCACTGGTCATATAGTTATATGTGTACACAGGGTTATAATGTCTGATTCATTCTACTATTCTTCCTATCTCCACACCCCCTCCCCTCCCTTCAATTCCCTCTACCTAATCTAAAGTAACTCTATTCTTCCCTAGCCCCTGCCCTGCCATTGTGAATTAGCATCCACATATTAGAGAAAACATTTGACTTTTGGTTTTTGGGGATTGGCTTATTTTGCTTAGAATGATATTCTTCAGCTCCTTCCATTTATTGGCATATGCCATAATTTCATTCTTCTTTAAGGCTAAGTAATATTCTATCACATATATATGTGTGTGTGGGTGTATATATATATATACATATTTTATGTAAAATATGGTATGTATATCATATTTTTGTAATCCATTCATCTGTTGAAGGGCACCTGTTGGTTCCATAGTTTAGCATAGTGTAGTGAATTGAGCTGCTATAAACATTGATGTGGCTGCATCACTGTAGTATGCTGATTTTAAGTCCTTTGAGTATAAACTGAGGAGTGGGATACCTGGGTCAAATGCTGGTTGCATTCCCTGAATCTTAAATATACTATTTTTCCTCTGTACATACTGTTATGGTTTGGATGTGAGGTGTGCCCCAAAAGCTCATGTGTGAGACTATTCAAGAAAGTTTAAAGGAGAAATGATTAGGTTATGAGAGCTTTAACCCAAGTGGTGAATTAATCACCAAATGGGGTTAACTGAGTGGTAACTGAAGTCAGGTAAGGTGTGACTGGCGGAGGTGGGTCATTGGGGGCATGCCTTTGAAATATGTGTTTCGTATCTAGTGAGTGGAGTCTCTCTCTCTCTCTCTCTCTCTCTCTCTCTCTCTCTCTGCTTTCTGAAAATCCTGTGAGCTGTCTCCCTCCCTGGCACTTCTCCCTTATGACACTTCTCCTTCTCCTGCCTTTCCTTAAGCCCCAAGGAATGAAGTCTGTTGTCTATGGACTGAGACCTATGAAACTGTGAGCCCTCAAATAAACTTTTCCTCCTCTAAAATTATTCTTGTCAAGTTTCTTGGTCACAGCAGCAAAAAAGCTAACTAAAACATATACATACCTATGATATGACTTGAATTTATAAATTGGGGCATAGTAAAAGATTAAAAGATTAACAATAACTAATAATAAAATAGAACTATTATAACACTATTCCATCATAAAAGTTACATGGCTATATTCTCTTCCTTTCAAAATTACTGTTCATTTTAGTAATCTCAGCACACAATTTTTTCTTTCCTAACTAAGATGAAAACTTTCATCTTCTTATATGAAGGAAGTGCTTTATGGCTTCTCTTTGGCATAGCCAAATTGCCGACATCACCACTCTTGCAGTTTGGGGCCATTATCAAGTAAAATAGAAGTTATCTGAACATAATCACTGTGACATGGTGACAATGAGTTGGTGATCAAGTTGCTAGTTGGTGGCTAGCAGGCATTTAGTATGTTAGGCCAGGATACTCTGAACAAGGGGTGATTCATGTTCAGGCAAGACACAGCAGGATGACACAAGATGTTATTATGCTACTAGAATGGGACAAACTTGTGAATCTTTAAGTTCTGAAATTGTTCACTTAATATTTTCTGATCATGGATTACTGTGCTTAACTGAAACTGGAAAATGACATTGGTAAAGGGGGATTGCTCTGCATACCATTCATCATGGTAATTAATACATCTGATTTTACAATGAGGTAAGACAGTGGCAAAGAGCCTTATCATATGACTTTTTTGCTATTTATTTTTTTCATTCATCTAATATTAATTATTTGTGGCCTTCCTCATCCTATTCAAGGTTCAGGATGGCACCCTCAACAAGATAGATAAAGTCTCATTTCTCAGTTAAACTCCAATAGAGAGGGACAGATAGTAATCAAATAAATGAATAACCATGTGAGCAAGTAGAATAAATATTTTATAAAATATTGTCATCGAGAGTAAACAATCTGAGGCATTTTTAGTTTGATCAATAAAAAAAGATTCTCTGACGAAATGGCCTTTGAACTAAGACCTTAATTACAAAAGAGCCAACTATGTAAAGCTTTGTAAAAAGAATAAAAAAGTACACTGGCACAAAGTAGTACTAAGTCATATGGGATCAAGTTGCTGACCTAAGACTTCTTGATGAATTGTAGTGATCCAAGGACAAAGATGGGTAGAAGATGATGCTGGAGAAACAGGAGTTTGATCACTCACAGCCTTGAAGGGCTCAGTAAGGCCTTTAGAAATTTACTCATGTAATGTGGGAAGTTACTGGTAGGTCTTAAATAGGGAAGTGACATGCTCTGGTGAAATTTTTATGATGCTTATGGTAGGATGAGATGGATTATGAGGAGATAAAGAGGGAGGGGCATGAAGTCTATTGCAGTTGCACAGATGAATGATTTAAACTCAAAAGACTTAAGAAAGAATAGTGTCCCTGACACACCCTCTTCTCTGAACCTGTGAGCCTTTTATGTTCAGTGGCAAAGGGAAGTCAAGTTTGCAGGTAGAATCTAATTTGAAATTAGATTATTCCATACCGTTCAGAGTCCTTAAAGAGTAAAGAGAGAAAGGAGAACACTCAGAATCAGAGAGATGGATTTTTAATGACAAAGACTCAACTGACAACTTCCATCCTTGAAGATGCAAGAGGATAGAAAAGTTAAGAAAATGAGTTCTTCCCTAGAGGTTCCTGAAAGGAACACTGCTGTTGACACTACTTTTAGCTGGGTGTAACGTGACCTCCAGAACTGTAAAACAATAAGTTTGTCACTAAATGTGTAGTAAGTTGTTTCTGTCATAATGGGAACCTAATATACTAGCTTCAAGTCCAGCAAGGGCAAGGAGGAGTGAAGCATTTGAGGAAGTATTTGAGTCTAGGAACAATGAATATGCTGGTGGATGAGACAGAGTGGGATCAGAAGAAAAATAAGCAAATCAAAATTTGCCTTAGGAAGATGGCACATTAGCTGAGATGGGAAAGACTGGGGGGAGGGGTGGAATCAATGTTCAATGGAGGGAGAACACCAAGAATTCTGTTTCAGGCATGTTATTCTGAACTCATTGACATCCTTTAGAGAAAAATTCTGCCAATGATAAAACTTGGGTAAAATGTTGAGATTCCCTAAAATTACAAAGCTTGAAAAAGTCCAGATATTTAATGTGTTATGGATTAGGGGTTGGAAAACCTTTCTGGAAAGGCAAATCTTTCTGCAATAGTAAATATTTTAGGTTTTGTGGGTTATATGGTCTCAGTCACAACTACTCAACATTATTGTGGAAATGTAGAAGTAATCATACACAATCTAAAAACAAGTGGGTAGGTTGTGTTTCAATAAAACCCTACTTAATATAGAAATAGATTGCATTTATTCTGAGTTAGCATTATTCTCCTTCACATATGTTTATTTCATATATTGCATGTGGGAAAATAAAGTTCATCTTTAAGACACACGAAAAAATCTCTCTTCAAAAAATCAGGCTGCAATACTGATTTGGATGAGGGGATGTAGTTTGCCAATTTCTCATGTAGACTATCAGAGCATTTATCTGAAATTTTCCATTTTCTTAAAAAAGCATATGCCTTTTCATTGAGATGACATTAATATATAGAGAAAAGTCTCCATTGTGTCATGCATAGCAAGTTAACCCAATGGATTGTAGACGTGATTTACTATTAGAAGTAGTACAAACAGGGCTGACATTTGAGCACTTAGCAGTACACTTAAGAATTTTTCACAAGTGCTATTTATTTAAGCATCCCCAAACGCTATGAGTTACCTGTTAACCATCATCCTTAATTTTACAGACAAACTAATCAAAACTTAGAAGATAAGTAAATAACCAGGGCTTGCTTTGGAAGGAAGTATGTTCACTATTAAACAATCTTTATTCATTATTAAATGGCCTTTCGTAAAGCTAGAAAGTGGCAGAGCTGACTCTAATCCAAATATACCATGTCTAAAGTACAGTAACCCAAATGCTCCTCCAGTGCATTGCAGCTTGTGCTAGTACGGTGAGGACACTTAGCCAGTTAAGAATTATGAGTTTGTAAGAATGCACAATGTCTAGATTTTGGAATTCTTATAGATGATTCTGGTTAAAAACTAATAAGATCTCTTTTTAAAATCACTAATCCTGAACTTGTGAAAACCCCACATCTGAATAAGGTGTATCTTTAAACAGACCTAATTAGAACAGTTACTTCCATTCTTCTATATATAAGATAACAAATTTACATCCACTCTGAGTTAAGAACAAGCAGATCTAAGAGGTATATTAAAATCCAATCCAAGACATTGATCAAAGTTAGTAAAAAGCTATATATCTCAGCCCATTTGCCACTTAGTACTGTCAAATTCAGCTCTCCAATTTCAAGAGCTGCTCTGCTTTAAAACATTCCCCTTTTATTTAAAAGGAAGACACTTATGTATTTTTCAATGGTTTTAAATGCATCTCTGAGAAGTCCATGTGTCACCTAAATACACACTTCTATCATACTTCTTTAAAAAAATGAAACTTTTTATTAAAAAGGTTGATTTTAGATTCAAGGACAATATTAACCCAATTCTGTTCAAACATATAATTGTTGGTGTATCACTGGAGTTGATTCTTTTATACTTACCTCTTAGAAAAGAATAATGTAGTGAAGGTATATATTTTTACGTAGCAAAACAGAGATTTTTAATATTAAGTAAAGTAGCAGCAAGAGAGGCTTTTGACTGGTGAGTGGGTAGAAAAGATTGTAGAAATTTTCTGGTTCTGGATTTTACATATAGCACAAAATACATTGTCATGTGAATTTTGTACAAGTAAAAAATACTTGATAATCTAAAGTACAGCATATTGTCATTAGCATTATCAAAACAATTATGTCATTGCACTTATTGGTATTTTTTGTTTTCTATTGAGATACTATTAAACCAGAAGACTTTAGCATCTTATTTAATTTGTTGAACACAGAAAATCCTGCATTTTTCTGGTTTGGCAGAACAAATTCCATTGTGACTGATAAACATAAACAAGTACCAGATTATGCTCAAAGTCATCTCCCTCTGTTAATACCTAAGTTCTTCTCTCTGTAGGTTTTCAAGATCACTATTAGAGGAAAAAGCTCTTGATAAAATGAAATAAGCCTTTTCTTTCATTTAAATAACATTACTATCAAAAAAGCATTATTATTTAAAAAGACATTAGCTTTAAAGACAAGTTTGACTTCTGTCTATAATAGAGCTAAAAACTTTAAATTACATTTTCATTTAAAAATGTAAAATAGGTTGTCTATGAGTCATAGAAAAATAGGGAAATAAAAATAGAAAAAGTCAAAAGCACCGATAGATGGGAGTCCCACATATTTTTAGATAGTTTCAAAGATGAAAACAAGTCTCCCATGTTCCTGGGATGCTCAGACTGGAGGGCCTAGAAGGGTGGTGTGTCATGCAATGGCACACAGCAAAATCAGGCGTGTGGGTGAGTTAGAGTTTAGTTCTACAAAATATCTAGGTCAGGGTTACTGTGAAAGCAGCTAAGTGAGAAATATAAATCAGACAAAGGGTATTTGCCTGGAACCAGCTAATATAGAAGGAGTAAAAATGCTAGATAAGCAGAGGAGGCAAAAACATTGTTCTTGCTCACAGTAATGGCTCAGCAGCTTTCTAGCACACTAAAACTAGCTGTAATCACACATTTTTCCTTTGCTACTCTCCATCACCCTGATGGCCAATTTATCCACAGTAGCATATTTACAGGCCTGTTTACAGAATTGAAATTCTTCACCAGAGCTGATGCTACGTTGCCTCGGAGCACTATAGGATTTAATTGAACCAGCGTGAAAGAACTGATGAATGGCTTTGCTTGCAATGTAGAAAGTGGTGCAGGGCAGAATTTCAATGGGGGATTTTAGCCCATACTTACTGGCTGGGATACAAAATTGCCGACTATTGAAGTGTTATCTCCTCTTTCTCTCCTAGCTTACATTTGCTTAATTATTATTTTCTTTGTCACATCCCTTGTTTTTCTTTCCATTATGTTTCCTGTGCAATCCACCCTCTGCTCAAGTCTTTGTGGCAGGTCCAAATCAGATATGATTGTAAGCCTTAGATTTTATTTTACTAGACCTCATTAAAACATTCCAAAAAATAGTATTTTCAGATTGCTACCACTTGTGGGGTTATTGGGATGGAACATTGAAAATCAACTGTAACCAAATTAGGTGTATCCCTTATACGCCTTGTTTTGAACTGCACGAATGTCGTGTCTTGTTAACATTCTTTTTTATGCCTATTTCCTTCAGCTGTTTTTAAGTCTTTTATTCTCCTCCTAAAAGACTTTTTAAAGTTGTTTGTTCTCCTTTTCTATTTTCCAGATTAAATATTTACCACTCCCTTGGATGTGTCCTTCCTTAACAATCTTTATGGTCGATATGTCCCTGTAGAATTCTGATGTTGTAGCTTTTGTTTTGCTATCCTGTGGCAAGATTTATTCTAAATCTCATAAAGCAAATAATTTGAACAGGACATTTCCTTAAAACAACACTTTATCAAACATTTATTTCTAGTCTGGGGGTTTCAAAGTTTGATTATCTTCCTATTCTTCCATTATATTTTTCCTTTCTCTTATTTGTTTGTTTGCTTGTTTGTTTATTTTGGGTACCCAGGATTGAACTCAGGGGCACTCCACCACTGAGCCACATCCCCAGCCCTATTTTGTATTTATTTACAGACAGGGTCTCACTGAGTTGCATAGCGCCTCACTGTTACTGATGCTGGCTTTGAACTTGCCATCCTCCTGTCTCAGCCTTCTGAGCTGCTGGGATTAGAGATGGGGACCACAGCACCCGGCTCATTCTCCTGTTTGAAGGGATTGTTTTGTTTTGTTTCACATTACTATGTAATAAAAACCATTTATTTTATTTTTTGATGTTTTGTTGTTCACTTGTTGCCTTTAACCTTGCCTTTTCAAATCTTACAGAAAGTTAAAGTCCCTGTTGGAAGTGGTATTCCTTCCTTAATTTGGTGAGCTACACAACTAATTCATTGTTTTGTTTGTTTGTTTTCTCAACCATCTTTTATAAGTGAAAAGAACAAGTCATTTGTATTTTCTTTCCTCTTCCACTGGATATAAATTTCTATTAGGCCTTTTTACTTTGATCTTTTCTATTTTCTTACTCATGACACTTGAACTATAAAATTTTTATTCTACTTTGATTTCATTATTCCAGGCCTTAGTTTTTGATTTTTTTCACACCATTCACTTACCTATTGTTTGAGAAATGTCTCCATATTTGTTTTAATTAAGCACTGGTTTCTCTCTTCCTGTCTTACTCACTCTGTGTCTCTTTCTGCCTATCTTTTTCTCTCCATAGGTATATATGTAAATATTATGTGTGTCTATGTTTCTTATCTGGATGTTTCATGGTCAGTTATGGCTTGCTTTGTCCTCTTGACTGCCACCAGGTATGTTTTCTGGTTTCTCTGCATATTCATTTACCTGCCTACATCAGACTCCATAACTGCTACCCTGAATTTTATATCTCATTAGTTCACATCCTGTTTTTTATATCCAGCACACACACTTATTCTATCAACTAAGCATATTTGCTAGACATCTATATGGGTCAATGGATGACATGGCCATTTTCTCTTCCACCTTTATAGTAATACCTATCTAGTATTCTGGCTAACTCTAGGAGAGTAGAGATGAGGATAATGGAAAATGATGTACAGTGTAAAATGTCATTTGTCTTTGGCTTGGAAATGAGCAAAATTACTTTTGAAGATTGTATTATTTGATATTCAAAACTCATACTGTACACCACCTTGACTCCTAAGGGATCTGATTTCTGGCACACTTATTTTGTCACCTTCCTACATCTTTCCATGAACAAACCAGAATATGGAGAGTACAAAGCATCAGCTTAGAAAGTGCTGACTGCATTCAAGCCTCCACTTGAACAAACAAGGTGTGCTTTCCTTCTTTAAAAAAAAAAAAATTATATCCCGCAAAGAGAGCAAGTGACTTATGTTATTATTAAAGTTCACCTATGTGAAATGTGAGCAAAATTGATAAGGGTTCTAACATGGAGGAAAACTGGGAAAATGCTGTGGTGACTGAATATGAAGCAATATGTTCTCTGGATTGCTTCTTCCCTAACCAAATGTGCTTATCCTCTTTGTAGTTTATTTTATTTTTATTTTTAGCCTTAACTCCAAGCAAAGTACTTTGGGCCTTAATTCTAAGTCTTTCAGAATCAATGAACATGCTTCCTCCTGAATCTTACCGTTAATCATTTAGAAAAGTGAATTTAATAACTGAAATACCCCACCATGAAAACAGGATAGTCAGTACAATAACTAGAGTAATAAAATGACTTAGCCTTAACCCCCATGTTCTATAGCAGTGTGTGTGTGGAGGGGGGAACGGATAAGAGAAGGATGGCAAAGATAAACCAAAGAGTCTTTGAAAGAGGAATGAAATTCTATGTGAGTTCTGGGAATTAAAGGGAAATACAAAGCACCATGTTCAAAGAGATTTTTGAAGGGAAAGGCAGAACCTGAAGTAAAGGATGTGAAACCAGAAGACAGGAAGTGAGTTCTGGGGAAAACCAGTGTGGGGAGTTAAGATCCTCTGATGTTTGAATTAAATGGAGTTACAATGAGTGAGAAGAAACTATTGAAGGCATTGTGCTAATTTGGGCATTTCATATGTCGCTAAATAATTGAATTCAACAAATATTCCATGAATACCTATTAAAAACTGTGCTGAGCAAGGGTGCAAGGATAAGTGAGGCATGCTTTCTGTGCTTGAGACATCTATAGCTGCTGTGGGAGATGAGATACATATGCAGATGGTGAAGACATGGCAGGGATTGACAAATTCTATATTGCACATAATGTTCAGAAAATAAAAAAGGTTTTCCCCACTGAGATAGACGAAGAATAAAATATAAAGTTGAATGTGAGTTAATCCTTCAAGGATGGCTTACATTTTGGTGTTGAGGTGAAAGGAAAAATATTCCAAGTTAAAGTTAGAAAGCTAGTATGGATAAGGGGCCTAAATGGATAAGGGACATTACTTACCTGTAAAAATGCTAGTGAAGGGTTGGTTTAAACTATGCAGACAATATAGGAGGGAGTGATTGGAACTAGATAATGATGTTATTATTATTTTTTATTGGGAAGATCACAAAAAAATAAAACATTTTGACTCAGGGTATGGCTGTGAGCATAGTTATATCTTAAGAAATTAGCTTTGCTATAAAAGGGATGGCATATTACACATGGAAGGAAATTAATGGTTGGCTGATACAAAAGTCCAAAAGAAAGTTAAAAGGAACAAGGTTGATTTTAAACAGGAAGGAATAGAGTTTTAGAGAATGCAGAATTAGTTGAGAATTGAATGTACAAAGGAAGTAAATGAAAAACAGTGACTCAATGTAACCAAATGAATGACTGCAAAAATAGAGTTCTCATTTGAAATGGAGATCCAAGGGAGCAATATGTGGTTGGGATACAGTATACAAGGAGATATTTTAATATATCCCCAATAAATGTAAGGTATTATTAAGTTTTTGTTTAAACAAAATTGTGTACTCAAAAGCAGCACTTATTTGTTTTATTTTCTGTTTTGTATTTGGCATCAAATAAAGACCAATAAATATAGGGTGAAATTGGCAAAATTCTAGCGACTTAACAGATGAAGAATAAGTCAGTGTATACCATAAACATTATCTGTATCTGCATTCTAAATTAGTTGTATAAAATGTATTCTCTTTGTTGAAGTTATTATGTGTGTTGAGAATAACAAAATCAGGTTGGGGGCAGTGGGGAGTGAGAGAAGAATGGAGGAAGTTTAGATTACACAGAAGGAAATGAGAGGAGGCAAGAGAGGGAGTATGAAAATCGGTGGAACAAGACAGACATCATTACCCTGTGTACATGTATGATTATATGAATGGTATGAATCTACATCATGCACAACCATAGAAATGAAAAGTTGTACCCCATTTGTGTACAATGAATCAAAATGCGGTCTGTAAAAATAAAAAATAAAATTAAAAAAATTCTTTCAGTTGTAGGTGAATGGTATATCTAGAATCCATTGTCCATATATATTTATATACGGTGCTTTTTAAATATGATTTTTTCTTAAATAAGTGACTTAAATGCAAACAAAAGGTAGAAGTATCTGAGAAAACTTCCAAACATAGTAGGTTGTATTACAACTTTCATGTAGAAGAAGATCTTTGCCAACCATGAAGCCAAAACCAGAACCCAGAAAGGAAGCATCTAGAGAGATTAAATGTTTGCAAACTACTTTTTATGTTAGAAAAGCATAAAAAATTAAATTCTTGCAAACCCATTATAAATGTAACTGATTCATGATATGTGAAAGTCTTTATTACCTGCTAGGTTCTTCTATTAATAAGATAAAATTAACAGCTTATTATAAAATGGAAATAAAAAACAACCTGGTAATTAATGGCAGATCTCCATGAAAAACTTTAATGAGAAAAGTTTGTTGTTTTCATATTATATACAGCTGTTGATTTTATCGTAAGACAAACACAATAATTTGTATTTTGAAAAAGAAATGAATGTTCCAAGAACTAAACTGAAAAATAAACATTCCTAAATTAATAATTGATGGCTAATTTTCAAATGTTACAAATAGAAATTACCAATATTTCCTCCATATGAAGCAAATAATGCTATAGTAAATAAAAAATTCAGATAATTAAAATATTTTAAATTTATAAAATAATTGCTACAATTTAATATTTTATTTACATGTATATAAATATTTGCTATACAGTTCTCAGTAATGATGCATTTTCAAATTCCTGTGGGAGAATATTCTGCATAGTATTTTAATATAATTTGCATATAATTTGCATCAACATATAAGATAAGTGTAAGAAAATTTATTTTCTTGAAAAGAGGTGAATACATTTTGAACTTTAGTAGAAGTTTACTTACAAAATCACAGATGCAAAGGGACTCCATTCAAATCATGATTATAAAGTAATATCAGACATAAAATCATTTTCTCTCAAAGATAACAAAATTTGAAAAATCATGCAATATTTCCTAATGTAACTGCATGCACCAAATGATGCTGTAAACTGAAATTTATATTTAAAGACTACATATATATATATATATTCACTTGGAATGTATATGAATAACATGAAGCATTTGCAATAATTTCAGAACTGAATTTTCTATTGGTTTTATTTCACGTCTTGTACGCAGACCTCCACATGAAACAAAGTGCTTTCTGGTGGTTAAGCAATATAGTACTGTTCAGAAAATATGTATTTTCTCAAAATCCAGTCTTAAAAAGAAAAGCAGAAGGGGGCAACGCCTTGAGTATAATAGCTCCCCATAGATGCATGTATTGATTACTAGTGAGCCACTGAGCAATGTGTCAAGTTGCTTTCTTACAACAGTGCCATGCACATGACTGAGATACAAACTCCAGAACAGAAGCTGCTGCAAAGCCCTGGAGTCTGAGTATACACAGAGACCCTCACTGGGGGGGCTGCTGTCCGCCCTGTTAAGTCATACAATCTGAAGTCCAGGATTAGCATTGGTATATTGACCAAGCTATGAGAGGGAACTAAGACTTTCTTCCACACATGTGGAAAGTTATATAGATAAGGAGACTTCCTCTAAGAGTACTGAGAGATTTCTTTATCTTGGCCTGTGTTCTGAAGTCCTGAGGTCCCAGAAATGACTCCAGGTGGTACACAAGGGCCAGAGGGTTAGATATCTCTCAAATTCTTTCTTCTTTCAATAAGAGAAAGCCCACTTTCAATCTCTTCTCTATATTTGGCTTCTCTAAAGATTTTGTTTGAAGAAAGGCTTTGGTAGTTAATTTACTTTTCTTTGAGAGCTTTGGTTTAAACAGCATAATGCTGTGGAACTCAATCCTACATATTAAAATGTAAAGTGGTAATATTTTCTAACCTTTTTACGTTTCACGTAGCTGGGACTGTGAATTCTTTGGAGACATGAATTAACCAGACTAAAGGGGAGAGACATCTGATTTCTTGCATTTTATTGTACTTTTAAATTGTTTATAATATGGTACAACAGAAGAAAACATAAGTATTAACTTGCAGGGTTTTTTCCTCTGAAAATAGAAAAGAAAATTTAGAATTACAAATATAAAGTGAAGGCACTTGATATTTGCTTCTTTGCTCTAAAGACAGACACTGCATCTTATCATTCTGTAGGCCATGAGCTATGACTTTTTAGCTCCTCTTTGTTAATCAGTTTTTCATTTGCTTGTCTTATTTTCTTTCTTCCTAATGAGCACCCCTGTAGACATGAGGCAAAGTACTGTGGAAAGATCAAATCAGAAAAATATGTGAACCCATGAATAATGACTAATAACTTAGGATAGATTTGTAAATATGAAGCATAAATTTTAGACACATAGAGGATCATAATATATTTCCATCACTCAGTTCAATCATTGGGCAAAGCTATACTCACAGTTGGAGTTTTTTCTCTGTGTATATATAGAAGGTATGCAGTATGCTGTTTGATATGCATATACACAGTGAGAGGATTACTACAACTGAAGAAACTAACCTCTTTATCATCTCCCATACCTTACCAGTGTGTGCATGTGTGTAAGACCACCTAAAATCCACTCTTAGCATTTTTTCAGTATACATTATTTTTAACTCCTATTGTATATTGTATCTCTAGATTTGTTCACCCTTTAATTCACCCTCCTCACTACTTCCTTTTATTTCCTTCTCTTCTTCACCTCTCATAGCCACCTCCCTCTGTTTCTATATATTTGACTTTTTTTGAAGATTCCACATAAGTGAGATAATTTACTGCTCTTTTTCTATGCCCGATTTGCTTAGTATAGTATCCCCTAGGTTTATTCATATTGTTACAAATAATAATACCTTCTTTCTTAAAGCTGAAAGTATTAAATTGTGTGTGTATATAATATATGCACACACACATATTAAACATATAAATTGTGATATACATAAAACAATTCAAATATATATATACATATATATATGTATGTAGCAATTCATTTTTCCATTCATCCATCAGCAGACACTTGGATTGCTTCTTTTATCTTGGCTATTGTGAATAATCCTGCAGTGAGCCAATGAACATGGGAAGGCAGGTGTTTCTTTATTTCCTCTGGGTCTGTACCCAGCAGGGGATTGTTGAGTCATATGGTACCTCTGTCTTTAATTTTCTTGAAGAACACCCACACATTTTTCCATATTGACTGTACTACTTACATTCTCACCAACACCAGAGTTGGACAAGGTTTTCCTTTATTCCACTCTCTCTGTTACCTTTTGTCTTTCGAAAAATAACAATTACAAAAATATTTTTTAAATAACTGAATGGACAGATGTGAGGTAATATCTCATTGTGATTTCAAATCGAGCTTCCCTGATCGTTAGTGATGTTGAACACCTTTTCATGGTGTCTATTGGCCATTTGCATGTCTTCTTTGAAAAAAAATGTTTAGTAGGTCTTTTTTCCATTTTTAAAGCAGTTAATTTTTTAAAAATATTGTTCTTGAGTAGTGAGTACCCTATATATTTTGAATGTTAACCCCTTATGAGGGTTTACAGCATATCTTACACCGTACACAACAATCAAATCCAAATGGATGAAAGACCTAAATGTAAGCCAAAAAAAAAAAAAAACTAGTAAAAGACTTAAGGAAAAAGTTCCTTGACAATAACTTTTTGGATATCGCACTGAGAACTCAAGAAAGAAAAGCAAAAGTAAACAAGGGCAAGTGCTTCAAACTAAATAGCTTCTACACAGATGAAGAAACAACAACATGGGAGAAACTATTTGCCAATCATAGTTTAATCTTAAAACCTAGGGAAAAGAAGGAACATGGGAGGAGATGATGTGTATTTGTTCCAGGTGCATGTGCAAGGGGGGGGGGGGGTTTGAAAGGGCATATGCATATCTCCAGAGAGAAATGACAAGTAGGTGAGGTCTCTGTTGTAATCACTGCAATCCTCCATCTCAGGATCCAAATAGCTTCCCTTCAGACCCAATTTTCTGCTAAATTATTTCTGGTAGGATAAAACTATTACATGTGGGGAGAACATGGATAGAGATTAGATGTGGGCAGTGTAAGCTACATGCATAGGTACACCAAATTAATATATATAATTAGTACATGTTAATCAAAATTTTAAGATAAAAAATAAAGTGCCCACGACAGCAAACTAAAAAGAAAAACAAAATACTATTGAAACAATTTCCAAATTTTAAGAAAAAAAGGAAAGATGCTGAGACTACTTTCAAAAATAAAGTATGTGTTAAATGCATATTCAGAACATGGGTGAGTGTAAAAGAGAGAAGAAGGAAAGTACTTCTGTTCTGCACCTACACTATTGATACCTCTTAACTTAGTTATCTAATTTTCACAATCATTCTATAATACATGTGTTATTGTCACCATTTTACAGGTTAAGACCTTAAATTTCTGAAATATATATTGCCCAGTGATGTTCATTTCCAAGCAGAACCCAAATTTTAGTTTATATTTTTCTCAATAGAAGTTCATGTTCTGCATGGGCTCCCAGTGCCAATCAAAAATAAAATCCCACTTAAAGAGAAAATGGATAACTTCAACAACAGCTGATTCAGGCATTTTTGGTGACTAGTGGTAAGTACATGTTGATACAATGTAAATATTCCTATAATCATGATATACAGTTTCATCTCCCACTTGACATGCCCTGTCAACTGGAAATGGTTTACACTCCTTAGAAACCATCCTCCAAAATTGTATATTATTGCTCTTTTCTTAAACTTACACCTGATGGGTAGGTTAAAAACTAGAAGCAAAATAAGGTTTTAGGTTTCGACCAGGTCATGATTCTCTAAAGCTTAGCAGTTCCCACTCTGGTGCAAATTTGAGACAACATACTTTCATTAAACATAATAATATCTTTAAATTAAAAAAAAAAACAAAAAAGTCTTATGCAGTGCTAAATTGCTTTCCTGAATGTTTTAATCTTGAGAACAGTAGGTGAATATGAATAAGTTGAAACCTATTTTTATTTTCCACTAAGTCCCAAATGCCTTAGCTTTGCAAACTAATAGCATCCAAAAACATGCTGATCTTGGCAGTAAAGAGAGCCCTGAGAGAGACGAGGCTGAGTAAAGTAACACAGCATTGGGATTTTATGAGGAAATTTAAAAGCAATCAATGTAAATATGAAAACTTTTAGGTTCATCTCTTCCTAATTCCAAAATTTGAAAGAAGACATGCTAAATAAATTAAACTAAATTTGTTTTTATCCTAGATGAAAATGCATTGCAGACTAATCCCAGTTGAAAGCAATATTAAAAAAAAAACACCAGGTATACATACTGCAATAAATGAATAAATAAATTTTTGTCTTCCAAATGCATGTGATTCCACTTAACACAGTTATGAATAATTATGAAACTGCGGACATAATCCAAAACCATCCCCTGTCTGAAGTTTGCAGTTTAAGAGATTTACACCACATTGCATTTGTTGAGAATGTGTTAGTGAGTTTTGTAATTCTGAACTTACTTTCCAAAGAAAAATGCTAACTGAAGGTTTTATTTATTTTCTGCCCATTTGACCATGTCCCTAAAAATAACTGTCATTTTAATTGAACACTTTTACCTAATTCTTATGTTTTCTTGTTCAATTATTTGGGCACAAGAAAATTTCTTATAACTGCAGCATCAATAATAAATAGTTTTTTTTTAGAATGAACCTGCATTCCTATTGGGATACTGAATGAATGAGTGAATGAATGATATTGGGTTTTGCTTCATATGTGGAATGGAGAAGGAAATTTTATACCTTGATATACTAGGAATACTCCTTCTCTTCAAAAAAAAAAAAAAAACATTACTCTTAGTGGCAGGGACAGTATATATTCTGCATATTTTTTAATGCATAGCAGAAAACTTTTCAAATGAAACTCTTACCATTTGATAATCATGGCAATGAGGATAAGAAAAAAATTCTCTGTGGAATAGTCATACAAACTTTTAGAAATTGGTATGTTTTTAATAAAATTCCAAGAGTTGGAGTAAGAAAAATTACAAATTCCCAAAAGGGCTATGATGAAGACGATTCTGTATCAAAGGGCAGATACAGCCATGGGACTATTTCAGGTGAAACATAAGATCTCTTCTCTTTAATCTCCGTTTGGGACACATTTTGGGAAGGTTTTAAAGAAAAGTGGGAACTTAACCAGTTTACAGCTGGTGTTTCAGAAGTCAGTCCCAGCTTTCTGTCAAGGGATGATTTGGGGCTACCTTTCAGAAAGTTAACAGAGGGGTGAGCCGTGATCTTAGCAGAGTGACCTCAGAAGCTAAGGATGTCTAAGAGCTCACAATGCTGCTCTAAAAATGTTTAATTTTTATAATTATCATATCTTTCTTAAAAAGAAATTAGTCTCCCTTTCTATAGTTTCTTCTTATACATTAAAATACATTGAATAGGGCTGGGGCTATAGCTCAGTGGTACAGCACTTGCCTAGCAAGTGTAAAGTACTGGGTTTGATTCCTAGCACCACATAGAAACAAATAAAATAAAGGTATGTCCACCTACAACAAAAAATATTTAAAAAATCTTGAATATATGCTGCTTCTTCCATCCAAATGTAATGTATTATGTTTAATAGATGAATTACTTTTGGTATAGCAAGAATATAAAATTTCAATGCTCCAACTATATATGTAGCAAAGATCAGCAATATCAATACTATCCAATAGCCCATTGAGAATTAAGTTTATTCTAAAGAACATTATTTAGGCTGTAAATTCAAGAAAATTTCTTGGAAAAATTTAAAAGGCAACTTTTTTCACTCAAATAGTTGCAGGAACAATTAATTTGTGGGTGTATATAGAAACCAAAAAAGATACATATATTTACTTTACAAATTTATGTTTCTGGGGCCTTTGGGACATTCTGGTTGATATTTGTAACTTGTTGTGGATATTCACTTATAGAATTCAAATTTCAGTTCACCAATCAGTTAGTAAACATAACCAAATGTCAGAAATGTGCCGGCCATGCTAAAGAACCCTGTCATACACTAGTTTTTGGCAAAGACTTGGGGCCTATCACCTACAGGGGAGTGATGAAGACAAGATAATGATCTTTGAGAAAAGTACTTCCATTTTCTTCTTAATTATTCATTGTTAAAATGGTGGCAACACTGTAAACTATCATAAGATCTACCTCATCTGAGAAATACAGGAAGACATCTCAGAGGCTCTGACATTCACATTGGGGCCTGAAAAAGAGAGATGTGGATTGCTAATGTTGGTGTGTGTTAGATGGTGAGGCCCCAGTCAGAAACAGGATTGCTCTGGAAATGTTCATAGAGTGCTTGACTAAAACCAGCATTGTATGTTGGAGAAAAAGAGTGTATGGAGGTAGACAAGGTTGCCGTATAATGAAGGGAGAGCCACCAGAAGGAATAAAGATACCCAGAGTGGAATTATAGAAAGGAAAGCAGTGGGTAAGGAGGTGTGGACCAACAAAGTTGAACTAAAACAAAACTGAGAAGAGGCCATTTGCTTTCACAATTAGAAGATGAGCAATAATTCTAACAACAATGAATAAGAAAGTGTGGAAAGGGATGCTAAAGCTGGATAGCACTGGGTGGAGGAGTCATAGGGCAGAGAGAAAGTCCAGCTATTCTTTCTACAAAGTTGGTTCTGATGATGATGAAGGCAGTAGTGTAGTAGAAGATGAAAGAGATGGCAAAACTTTATCCCTTAGTGTATGACAAACTCATTTATATCTATCTATATCTATCTCTATACCTATACATATTAACATAATTCATCCTCACAGAAGCAGTATATTTAGACATGAGAAAACTAAGGCATAAAAAATGTAAGCAGTATACAAATTCAATGCAATTCCAATTAAAATCCCAATGACGGACCTCATAGAAATAGAGCAAGCAATCATGAAATTCATTTGGAGGAATAAGAGACCCAGAATTGCTAAAGCAATCCTTAGCAAGAAGAGTGAAGCAGGGGGTTTCACAATACCAGATCTTCAACTATACTACAGAGCAATAGTAACAAAAACAGCATGGTATTGGCACCAAAATAGACAGGTAGATCAATGGTACAGAATAGAGGACACAGAGACAAACCCTAATAAATACAGGTATCTCATACTTGACAAAGGAGCCAAAAACATGCAATGGAGAAAAGACAGCCTCTTCAACAAATGGTGCTGGGAAAACTGGAAATCCATATGCAGCAAAATGAAACTAAACCCATATCTCTCACCCTGTACAAAACTCAACTCAAAGTGGATCAAGGACCTAGAAATCAGACCAGAGACTCTGCACCTAATAGAAGAGAAAATAGGTCCAAATCTTCATCACGTTGGCCTAGGACCAGATTTCCTTAACATGACTCCCAAAGCGCAAGAAATAAAAGCACGAATCAATGATTGGGATAGAGTGAAACTAAAAAGCTTCTTCTCAGCAAAGGAAACAATCAGCAATGTGAAGAGAGAGCCTTCAGAGTGGGAGAAAATCTTTGCCACACACACTTCGGACAGAGCACTAATCTCCAGAATCTACCAAGTACTCAAAAATCTTTACACCACGAACACCAATAACCCAATCAATAAATGGGCCAAGGAAATGAACAGACACTTTACAGAGGAAGATCTACAAGCAATCAACAGATTTATGAAAAAATGTTCAACATCACTCGTTATAAGAGAAATGCAAATCAAAACCACCTTAAGATTTCATCTTACCCCAATTAGAATGTCTTTTATCAAGAACACAGGCAACAACAGGTGTTGGCGAGGATGTGGGGAAAAGGGTACACTCATACATTGCTGGTGGGAGTGCAAGTTGGTGCAGCCACTGTGGAAAGCAGTGTGGAGATTCCTTAGAAAACTTGGAATGGATCCACCATTTGACCCAGCTATCCCACTCCTTGGCCTATACCCAAAGGACTTAAAATCAGATTACTACAGTGATGCAGCCACATCAATGTTCATAGCTGCTCAATTCACAATAGCTAGATTATGGAATCAACCTAGATGCCCTTCAGTAGATGAATGGATAAAGAAACTGTGGTATATATACCCAATGGAATATTACTCAGCCATAAAGAAGAATAAAATTATGGCATTTGTAGGTAAATGGATGATGTTGGAGACTGTTATGCTAAGTGAGATCAGCCAATCCCCAAAATCCAAAGGCCGAATGGTCTCTCTGATAAATGAATGATGATGCATAATGCGGGGGGGAAGAGTGGCAAGAATGGAGGAAGGATAGATAGCATAGAGTGAAGGGAGGGGTGGGGGCCGCGTGGGGGGTAAAAATGATAACAGAATGTGTGACAGATACCATTGCCCTGTGTACATGTATGAACACACAGATGGTGTGACTCTACTTTGTGTACAACCAGTGAAACAATAGCTGTACTCCATTTGTGTTCAATGAATCAATAAGTAAATAAAAAAAAAAATGTAAGCAGTTTATCCAAAAGTCATGAAGCTATTACTAGCTCATGTTTATTTCTTGTATCTTGGTGCTTACCTTTTACATTTCCTAGCTTTTGGTTTCTTTGACTTTGTGAACTTCTGTGAAAATTCAAAAAATGACTCTCTGAAGGAACCATAAGTTTCTTAGTACATCACATATCAATCACTCCTGGAAACTACAGAACTGTTTCACTTGTGTAATGGTTATCAAGTCATCAAATATACAAATGCAATCCAACATAAATTATGCAATGGGTACGATGTGTGGGTATGTAACACATTTCTGAGCGTACTCACATGAAGTTGTGCCCAGTGCAGTATTTTCAAATTGGGTAATAACAAAATGCTAAGGGACCTGCTCATTCCTTCCAATTTTGAAACAAAACATAGTAAGTGGGGAAAACTATAAATTTCAAAAATGGAATTTATTTTTTTTCTTTGAAAAGCAACCATGAGCAATAAAAATGTGAGACAAGATGTGGATTTATGTGGGATTTGACTTTGTTTCAATAGAGGAACCATTTAGTCTTTGAAAAACTTAATTAATACCATAGGTTAGTGTCAAGTCTAAATAATTTACCTTGGCATGAAATTATCACTTGACTTCTTAGATAACATGTAAATAAAATCCTGTTTACCTGGATAGCAAGAGAGACAGTACAGGATATTTGTCTAACACAAGTGTTTATAATGATAGTAATGGTGAATTTGTCAGATGAGCAGTTTAATAACATTTTTGATTTCAAGTCAATTAATATGACACATCCATGAAGATATTTGCACAAATATGTAAACATAGGAGTTAAAGCATTAAGCATAAGTTGTTTGTATCTTCTGGAGTTTTTATTTATTTATACGTATGGGGCTATGAAAGTCTACAAATGGTTAGTCTAAGAACTTTGGACACCCCAGGATTCTTAAGAATCTGGTCATTTTTAGTTCATTCTGACTGTTCAACTGCACATAGCATATAATTTACAATGTCATTATAAGGAACAGGTTGTGTATTCTGCAACATGTAACTCTTTTTGGACCATCAGGGAGAAACAGTACAGAATCACATTTGACAATGTTGCTGAGTGATGAGTTAGACACGATGAGCAAGATGAGTTCTTCAATTAAAACATTAAGATTCTCTGAGGGGCAGGGAGTTATATTGAAAATGGCATGGGCTTTGGATTTGATATTTGCCAACTACATTATCTCAGCCAGAAAAAGTTTTTGAGCCTCCATTTCCTTATTGATGACATGAAATAAAAATAACTGCTCAGATTGTCATAAAATCTACAGATTCTGGTAAAAACTTAGCACTGGGTCTTGAAAACTGTTTAAAGTAGCAACTATTGTATCTTAACCCTGTAGTTTAATAAATTTAGCATTATAATTTGCACATCTGCCTGTGCAAATTATATACTGCTACAAAGAATACCACAGAGTGGGTAATTTATAATGAACAGAAATTTGTTTGGGTTATGGTCTGGAGGCTTGGAAGTCCAAGAGCACGGTGCTGGCCTCTGATGAAGACCTTGGCACTGCACCCCCAGGTGGAAGCAGAGAAGGCAAGGAAGAGCCAGAGCATGAGAGAACTGAACTGGCTTTACAGCAAATTCAATCTCATGGTAATAAACCCACTCCTGGGATAAAGGTCTCTTTCCTCAGTGCTGTTGTGTTAAGTGTTGTTTCCAACCCATGGACTTTGATGGACATATTTAAACCATAGAAGATTTTAATGCAGGTTCATATTATCTTATCTTAAACTTGAATCATTTTTAACCACTGTTTAGGATTTTGAATTGATTTTTTAGAAATTTATTTTTATTTTGAAATAATTCAAGACTCACAAGGGATTGCAGAACTAGTATAGACTTCCCCAGCATCATCACTTAGCTTTCCCCAGTGTAATACCTTACATTATCATAGTATGTTGTCAAAACCAGTAAAATGATATTGGTACAACATTAACTCAGGTATGGAACTTCAATTTATCTTTGCATGCCACATATTCTGTATTACTCTGCATTTATATCATATATGCCAAATGCATAGTCAGGGTATAAATTAGAATAAAAGATTTAAAATAATTATTAACAAAAATGCATCATGTAATAAGCTAGGGTTTGGAGAAATCAGCTAGGTAGGCCAAAGTATTTTTCTATCATGATTTAAAAATCATAAGTATTTTAACATCATTTTGGCGTTTCCATTCTAAGATGTCATGCTAGACATCAAATCTAAGCAATGTATTTTCAGCTGTATAAATGTGGGCAGATTTCAATTTACCTTTGCCTTAATTTTTTTTCTTCAAAAAGGAGGTTCATAATACTATATTATCATAATACAATATTATCATAATTACATATTATCATAATACAATACTATATTATCATAATACAATATTATCATTTTGGTTGGTTCATGTATGAATGCTGGTAAGTTACCGATTGTCTCTCAGTTCCAGACTTACTATTCTATCATGTGGTCTGTGAGGTGGAGACAGGAAATCTGCAAACTGATTTTCTCAACATTTTCCCATCCGAAGTGAAACACATCCAAGCTTATTAGGTTCTGCCAGTGGAGGCTCAAGAAAGAAATTGGAAGCACAGAGGATGGATGAAGAGTGCTTTCGTGCTTTCATGTCCTGGGCAGTATCATTTCATCTACAGTTTTTAAGTCTCACTTTATACTGTACTGCTTGACAGTCAGAATGTATGCTTGGTCAAGTTCCCTCTCTTGGAATATAACCACCTTCATGCTGAGCATCTGCTGGTTACATCTCTTTTTCAGATGTCTGATTATCAGCTGTATAGTTTCCTCCAAAGAACCAAGCTCCATACCTACAGTTCCCACCAGGTTCCAGGTCCTCCACTCCTGTTTCCTTATGTCTCCCCAGAATTATTGATGATACATATCTCAAGCAACATTCTAGATGAGTTCAGCATCTTTTCTGATTTCAGCCTTCTAACACATCCTTCCTACTTGATTCTGTGCATGAAATCTTCTTTTTTGATAAACCTAATGGGTCTTGTTTTCCTAAATAAACCTATAGTACTAGGTATTGTACCACCACAATAGTACTACATCAATAACCAGAAGTAATTCCAGGGAGACAAATAAAAGATTCCAATTATGTTTTTGACCTAGTGCAAAGATCAGTTTTGTCTGAGCTCCTTGAAAATAGAAAATAGTATTTCTTGGATGAAAAATATGTAGTGTATATACACAATGAAGCTCTATTCAGCCATAAAAAAATGAAGTTATGATATTTCCTGGTAAATGGATTGAACTGAAGAACATCATATTAGATGAAATAAGCCAGACTCAGAAAATCAAGTGTCAATTTTTTTTCCACATGTGGAAGCTAAAGAGAAAAAGGGGTATCTCACAAAATTAGAAAGGAGAAGAATAGAAGAA
Source organism: Glaucomys volans (assembly GCA_020662805.1). Classification (NCBI taxonomy): domain Eukaryota; kingdom Metazoa; phylum Chordata; class Mammalia; order Rodentia; family Sciuridae; genus Glaucomys; species Glaucomys volans. The sequence goes on from JAJEJO010002420.1 coordinate 651,889, forward strand.
GGGGGTCAGAGGGAGGGTACTAGGAATACAATGGAGCAAATTATGTGCATGTATAATCACGTCACAATGCAGCTAATATTGCATATAACTATAATGTACTAATAAAAAAGAAATTAAATAGTTTACTGGTGATCTCTCTTATGCAGTGGAATAACAGTTAAATAATCACCACAAATTGGTTTTGGTGGAAAAATCTGTTAAAACAAAGGCTTTAAGAAACCAAGTGGCCACTGAACTTGACTGCGTTTACAGGAATTTTGATGGTAAAGACTGTGAGTCCTGGTGCCTGTGCCTAACTTCACAGGGGAGTTTACATAAAGAGAGAAACTGGGGGATTTAAATTCTGTTAATGTCATTTAGAAGAGCCAGGGGAACAGTAACTTCAACCTTTAATAATTCTACAGCAGAGAAATGTCTTCTGCCCAATATTATTTTCAAATATCCTATCATATTAAACTCACTAAAAATATGAATCAGTAACAACCAACTTTTAAATTAATTTTGTAAAATTCCAAGACTACTGATGAAGTTTGTTATGAAGAGGAAAGGTTAAATAAAATGAAGGCTTAAAACATGACAAGACTTTTTGCCAAGATTATTTAATAATATGTTAACATGGATCATACTATTCACATACTATAGCATTATCATCTGAATAAAAAATGAAGATGTCACATAGCACAGTTACTACAAAAATCAACAAGCCTTATTGAAAATATTTAACAAGGAAATAGATTTCTTTTAAAAAACTTGAAATAAAATGTTTTCAAATTTTCATAAAAGTAAAACTCAGAGTTACTTTGATTTTATTAATAAATATTATAAAATAAATATAATAAATATTATAAAATCTTACATTAGTAATAGCCTATTTAGTTTTAATTTTTGAGCACTGTGATCAAACATCTATAATAAGAAGACTATTTTTAAGATTATTTTTTAAAGTATAGTTGGATTTTTATGCTTTTAATCATACAGGGAGATTATATTATGTACAAGTTTCATTTTAGAGTTGTTAAATCAGCCTTTGGTTTGAGAGTGTCAAGGCCTAAAGGTGTGCATGTAAGACTACCTCAGCATTTTAGGGTCTTTATTGCCATGCATAATACTTTGCATGAAGATGATAACTTTTCATGTATAAGTGTTGATTTTCGTAACTAAAATTTTGAAATCTATGTTTCCATTACTTATTTAGACAGTGGGTTCTCAGTTATTGATAATATATCTTTAAAGTTAATACTTTTAAAACTAAGTTGACTTCTTTTCCAAACTGACCATCTCAGCTACTGAGAACTCAATGCTCCAAGAATGGATAAACAAACAAAAAACATCAAAACTAACTGACAAATCAAAGACACAAAAGCAAAATGGAAACACAGCAGGGCTTTGGTCTATCCTTAACATATTTCTTATTCTCATTACCCAATCTACTGGAAAATGTTATTGACTCTACTTCAAAATATACTCAAAATTTATCCAGAGTCTGACCACTTCCCTACAACTCCTTTCTAAATTGGTTCAAGAACCATTTTCTATCTGTCTCTATCTGTATGAATGTCATAAATTATTGCAATAAACTTTACACTTGTTTCTCTGTTTCTATGCTAGTTTCTGAGTCCATTTTTAATATAGCTTGGGTCCTTTTATAACATAAAACAGGTCATGACCTGCTTCCATTCAACGTTGTCCACTGAAAACCTTTTACTTTGAGTAACAGCAGAAGTCTTTGCAGCAGTCAGTGTGGCCCTATGACCTCTGTGATTTCCTTTCCATTGTCCTGCCTCTGTTACTTTACTGTGACTGTTTTACACTGGTCACTTGCACATTGTCAAATACATCTCAGGGCCTTTGAATTGAGGAATGGCTTCTGTTTGGAAGGTTCTTGCCACAAAGAGTATTCCTTCACTTGAAATCTTTTTCCACTAGTTTCTGAAATGCTCCCTTTTCCTTGAACTTACACCACCAATCTACTTACAATAGCAAAGACATGCTCCTCACAATACTCGTGGCCTGGCTCTATTTTTCTCCACAGTTAGCAAATATTGCACTGGATAAAGTTGAACAAGTGTGAAAGACTAATCAGGGCTAGCAAAATAGGGGGGAGAAAGACCAAAACACAGTGAACACAATTTTACTGAAACAAAGGACTGAAGAGGTTTTAAGAGCTGGAGTGGGAAGGGTTAGATGTCACCTGCATTTGCTAATTGAACTTACCGTAAGGAAAATTAAACTTCTTTAAATCTTTATGGTAGGACGTGGTTTACAACTTGGACCAAGATATCCACCTAAGTTGGGCGCCTACCCTCCCACAGAAACTGGAAGATGGGTTACTGTTTTCCTTGACGATTACATTTTAGAATATGAAAAAAAAAATTGTATTTCAAAGTAAAACAGTCCTGAGTGGTAAAACTAGTGAGAGGCTATGAGAAGACATATCTCTAAGGGTAAAAGAAATAATTAATACACGCTAGTTTGAAAAAAAGGAAAGTAGGGATCTCTGTGGTTAGACCTTCTGGATTCTGTAAGTACCTGGGGAAAAGGGTGTTCAGGTACCTATAGACCAGAAGAAACCAGTCTGAAGTTTATTCAAGTTGAAGAAAATGAGAAGTCCATCTCATTCACTTATAATTGTCTGTTAGCCTCCCTCAGAATGTACATTCCATAAGGACAGAAGTATCTGTTTTGTTCAGTGCTATTAAAAAAAAAATCCTGAGGAAAATCAGTGCTTCTGTATGGGACTAAGGTAGTGCTATAATTCAGGTATTCTGATATAATAAAACTTTTGATGTTAGGAAAGAATTTGGTACTGAAAAGGTATTGAGTTAAAAGCCTAATGCAGAAAGGATAAAGTTGGTTTACCTTAGGCATGCATAAACACCAATAAACACTCATAGGCATGTTTTCCTTAAAATTTTTGTTAACCTCTTTGTCCACCTCGACCTCTGACTTGCATTTGTTTCCCATCATACTAGGAACCCAATATGCATGTGATTCTTGTTTTGATATTTATTTTTGTTTATTTTTATGCTTTTTATTTTTGCAACCACTGGATCCCCTGAGCACAAAGAAATAGTGATGAAAATGTGTTTGCATGTGCTAGATTTCACTAGTGCAACAGAAGCAAATCTAAACTTCTCAGTCTTATTGTACAGATGTGACATGTTTAGGGACCGTTGGGAATGTAATGATAAGACAAATTGGAGGGTGGTTATTGAGAAGTGGATACATAATGACAGGCTCATCTTCAGAAAAAGGCAGATATAAATATGAGGGGAAAAGTATACATTTCCTTAAAATATAATTAGTGAGTGAAGAAACATAAATTTAAATCAAATAAGCTCTACTATACTCAATTCAAAAGAAACTCAACTATTTCCAAAAGATAAAAGACCATGTGGCCCAACTGTTTCAGATTTTTTTGATCTCTTGATATTTATATGTAGACTTTTTTAAGTGCAAAATAAATTGAGAAATTGACTAAGTTATCATTGATAATTTGAGTTTAGGATATGTGGAAAACATCTAAACAATGAAGTACACTTAATGTATTGTAGAGATTAAGTATTTATAGGAAAGCAGCATGTGTTTACATTTATGAAACAAATGAAAATATATGTGAACACAGTCTCTTAGTGAAAGCCCTTGGTATTTTACAAGAAAGAAAAATGAAGCCCCAGAAGGTTAAGTTGTTTGCACAAAGTCACGTAACTAATTAAATGGGAAAAGAGGAGCACAATACAGGTTTCCCAATATGGTGCTGGAGTAGTTACTACACAGAGCTTTTGATCAGTACAGGAGCTCAAGAAATATGAGATCAGTACTGACTTCTCATTTATGTTTTAACCATGTCACTTTTAAGACCTTTCTTCTGGTCCTCAAAGGAAAGGCATTCTTTGTTGGGGAAGTTAGTATCACCACTGATATTTGATATTATTAGCAGGAAATAAAGTCACCTCTACTACTATAGTCCTCAGTTGTTTATAATCACAAGAGGAACATTCCAATTACCAGCAAATGGTTGACCGCATAGATTACTCTATAAATGATCTTAGTTCTTAATTGGTGATCTACAAATACTCAAGAGTTTCCAAATGAGAACTACATTTATTTTTTCCTTGAGAAAAGAAGGATCTCAACATAATTTGACATGCTATGAAATATTTATCAGTAAAGTAGCCTCTTTGCTACTAAAACACAGAAAGAAGCTGAGTCTTGTATTCCATAGTTTAGCTACAGAAATGAATTTCAGATGCCTGCTGCAATTCTTGGTTTTAACTCTCCTTTAGTCTCTGAAATCCTATAGGGGAAATCTGTGTGGATTCCGAAGAAAACAGTGTTTTAAAAAAATCACAAAACTGGTCTGAAGTTCGGCAGTCAATAAGACCTTCCCTGGTGCACTGTGATTTTGCAAGCTACTCTCAAATTCACCACACTTTAAAAGGACAGATGTAGGGAATACTTGAGTAGCCTATAATTTTTTTCTATGAAAATTATTTTAGAACTGATTTCTACTCTTTGTATTTTGAGAAACAAAATGTTATCTAATAGGTGATAAGGACACATATAGAAACAAATTAAATAAAACCATCAGAACTGAATGAATTCTTTATTGGATATATAAATCTTCTGTTCTTTTATTAAGTCCTCCAAAGATTTATTAAATTTTCCTTGATTTGAGAAACACTGCAGAATTGTAATAAAAAAGATGGATGGATTTTAATTCAGTTTTCATAATGATCTGATGGTTGATTGTAGCATTTTGATGGGGAGAATGTAGAGATATTATAAAAAAGATTTATTTTTGAATTACAATTTTTGAAAGCTATAGTAGGTTCTTCAGCACATTCAATTGTCATTAGCCATTGTATCTTGTCTTTAATATCTTCCTATCAATGATCAATTTTTAATTCAGATGAATTATATGGAGTATATTTGTAAAAATTTTCATCAAAAAAACTGTCAAATCATTGCATTCTTGTTCTATGTGCAAATATTGGCATACTACATAAAAATAAAGTATTGCTCTATTTGTTCTGTAACTTTTAGACTGTTCATAATTCCACAATCTTTATTTAGTCCAGAGAAAAACATTCTCCATTTTTGAATCAAATTTATTTTGCCTTTTAAAAGCTCATTTCTTTTACTTATTGACATTGTGTGTGGGGGGAGGGGAGCCCTCAAAGAAGAATCACATTTATAACTCAATTCTAGAAATTGTAAAGGACTATGATGTATGCCGATGGGGAAGGGGAAGGATGCTGTTCTGCTCTCGCTGCATTCCATTGATCTCCCATATCGCTCATGTTCCAGAGAATTGCCTCTCCTTTCAATCGGCTCACTGATGCAGGTAAGGGTTAAACTCAGTCTGTCTTCTTTCATCCATCTCCTTTTTTGCTGTTAAGAAGTATGAGTAGGAAACCTACTATGGGTCAAGTCCTCTTGTAAGTCTTCCAGAAAATACCTTCCCCTCATGAAGCTTACAATTAGAGAGAGTAGGATAGATAATAATACACAGATAGATATGTCAAATGATAATGAGTGCAATGATATTGTTAATGAGGTTAGTGAACAACAGAGAGGCTATTACACACGATATTCAAGAAAAACCACTTGATAAGTGACTTGAATAGAGACCATAGAAAGACAGGATTTGAATCAATGTGGTTATCTGGGAAAATAAGTTTGGCTTATTCAAGGAATGCAAGGAATCAGTGTGGCTAGGATAAACTGAAGTGGGTGACAGTAATAGAAGAAAAAAATGCAGCTATGTATCACTTACAGGTCATTGTGTAGACTTTGGTTTCTCCTCAGCATGCAGTTATAAGGTGTTGGACAGTGTTGTGCAGCAGAGTGTTAAGATTTGATTTAGACTTTCTGAGGATTGTTCTCAGTGCTCTTTGATGAAGATATTTAGAGGTGCAAGGGTAAAGAATGAAGACCCATTAGGATACTACTATAATTATCTGGGTTGCTAGAAGTGAAGGTGGTAGATATGGTTGGTTGAATCCTGAGAATATTTTGAAACTTTGTTGATTGATTACATGTGGGACAGAAAAGAAAGATATGGAAAAGATCACACCAGTTTTGGAGCTTGAGCATCTGAAATGATTAAGTTGTCATATATTGTGTTAGGGGAGAAAGGGGAAAGAACAGATTTGGGAGAGCTAGAGTTTTTCTTTGCAAATGGTACTTTTGAGATGCCTCTTAGATTGCCAAGCAGTTTCAAGTAGACCTTTGGGTAAAAAGTCTAGAATACAAGGAAGATGACCCAAGTGTAAATTTGTAATTACCCAAATACCAATGATTTTTTAAAAAGATATGAGACTACATAAAATCATTCATAGTAAGTATAGATTAGGCATGAAACCATCAAGGTTTAAAGTTGGTGAATAATGAGGAACCAGCACTATTTTTTAATTGAAGTCATTAATTAAGAGAAGAAATAAGAGAGAACAAATTTTCCATATAAAATAATTGCTCAAGTGAAAGGTGTCTTACTTTGGATTCCCTTGAAAGCAGAACCTCAAATAAGTATTAAGAACGCTGAATTTATTTGGGAAGTCATCATGAGATAGTCAAACTATCTCTCAGTCTTATAGGGTTAATAGACATAACAGAAAATTAGGACTTAGAAAGTAGACCAGTCTTCAAAGATAAAGAATTAAGGTAACTGACCAGGAGATGGGAAGCTGAGATGTCAGCTCAGCCTTTTGACTATGTGGTCAGCAAAAATATAAAAGAGCCAGAGAAGACAAAGTCACTAAAATTAAACCCACTGAGATAGACTTTGGTGTGCCTAGTAATAAAAATTATATTGGGGAATTTCCCAGATGATCAGGAGCAGTTCCAGGTGATAAGAGGCAAACATGTGCATAGGTCACTGAAGTAACTTGCAATTGCCTTTACCTTAATAGCACAGCAAAGCTCATACGCCTAGGTGGAGACTTCAAATGGTCCTGAGACATGAGGTTCATGAAGAAGCATGATGAAGAAGAGTGAGGTTCAGTTAAAACCCCATCTCTCCACGTGATGACATGTGGTGGAGGTGTTTGAACCATAACTAGAAATTATTGAGGAGTCCTTAAGAATTTTGAGAATCAGAGCTGTGAAGCAAAAATGAGATTAAGTTATAAACTGTGAAGAACAAAATGAAACAAGGAGCTTGAAGGAAAATGAAACTTAGTTCTAAACAAGGTGTTTCTGAGAATTTCAACCTGGATTACAAAGATAACAAGGAAGCAACTAGAGAAAATTCAGATATTAATGATAAAGGTTATGAAAAATGAAGTTTCATTTTCATTTTTAAATGAAATTATTACTTCACTTTAAGGTATATCACAATGAAGATCTTAACTTTTGAGAAGTTCATTAAGATATAAATCTTAAAAGCAAAACATTTCAGATTTAGAAAACTGTGATTTTAACTAAATTAACTGACACAAATTTAGCTGAATTTGCATAAATATAGCTTAAAAAGAAGAGGAAAAGCAAAAACTGAAACAAGTTGATGTAATTAAGCAAGCTTAGAATGTATGCTATTAACATACATGTATGCAAGTAACATGCACTACAAAAGCAAAGGACAGAAAATAACTTTATTTACAACGGTGAATAAAATTGTTCTGAGACTAATTTAACTTGAACTAGGCTATTTACTCAAAGATTAAAATAAAACACTAATAAAGATAAAAACATGAGTAACCATGAGGCTTGATTCTTGCTGGGAAAACTAAGTATAGTACAAATGACACTACTTCTAAGTGATATAAGTCAAGTCTGTTCTTGTAGGGTATTTCATATAATTTTCATCAAGGAAAATAAAACTCCTTTTGGTAAAAAGTTTTTGCTTAAGATACTTTTTATTGACTTAGCCTTTCAAAAAAATTTTGACTCATAAATTTAACTTATCTCACATATGTAGTATTATGTTTTAATAGAAAAGACAATAATCTATGTTTTCCAAAAGTTAATTTTTCTAAAAGTTAATTCAAATATTATACTAAGATTAAATTAGGAATTAAAAGTCAAAATAAGAGAATTCCGTTAAGTCAAAGATAATTAAGTGAAAGAATGAAGGCAACATAAAAAATACTTGATACTCCATGCAAATATATGCTGGATAAAAAACTTATTTATATATTATTTATCAAAATCATTTCTATAGGAACTGAGTGATTAATTTCATTTTAATAAATTGATTTAATTTATAAGTTTATAAAATAATTTGCTTAATTTATTTTAATAAATCAGAATAATGCCTATATATTACATTCTAGTAAAATATATACACACAATAAAATGTAATGAATACAAATATTTAAAGGAAAAAAGAAAATATGGTACAATTATAACCAAAAATAGCCTCTATACAAAGATAACAAATACATTCAAGTGTGCTAGTCTAGTGGGAAAATTTACATTTGAAACATAGAAAAGAAAGTGCTTAAATGAAAAGTATGTATTATTAGATATTTGCCTTCCTGCCTACCCAAATATTTTATAAGTTTTCTTAGAATTTATATCATATTTGTATTTTGTCCCCAATTAATAGATTGTCTATTCCCATTAGGTGACCAAGACATGGTAGTTCATTTGAGTAAACAAAGTGAAGAAGTTCAAAACATAAAGGAAAAATCATGTATATTAGCAAATAAAAAATAAAAAGCTAAATGATATTATATAAGAATCAGAAATTTTCATTGAAACAATGTAGTTACTCTAACAAATTTCATTTTATTTTTCCTTGGACATTATATGGAATGGCCCAAATAACCAAAGGAAAAGCTGCTGACATAAGCTCAGTAAAGGCAGAAAGCAGTGCAAATCTGGGGCTTCTAGATATTCAAACAAAAGGACAATCTTAGCAGAGTGTGCATCCATCAAAATGAACCAGGTGAAGTCATTTTTAGTTTTTGTTTTTAGTAATGTTTACAGAATAGGCAATGGCAAGTCTATCTACCCAAACAACATGGACTTAGAGTAAGAAGAAGTTTGCTTTTACACAATAGCTATTATTGGAAAGTTGAGAGATATGGATATTCTAAAGCAATAAAGGTCAAATAGAGATTTCATTAATCAACTTTTAACATAACAGAAGTAGATTTTAAATAAATTGTTGTCATGGTAATATATGTGTATTTATACTCATATGTTGATTGTAGCTTTAAATTTCTTCAGTCTTTTAGGAGAGCAGATTTCTTAATAAACATAATTTGAACTCTAAAATCATTCATAGATTTCACCAAAATAAAACTGGTCAGAAACATACTCAAAAGAATTTCTCTCCAACTTCCTCTGTCCCTCACTTTTTAAAAAACTTCCTAGAAGTGATATTTATCATTTTGAATTTTTAAAAATCTCAAATGAGTGATAATAAGGTATGGATATGCAAATTATCATGTATTTTTCATAAAAATTATTTGCACAAAAACTATTTGTAAAGTGAAAATCTCTCAAGAGAAGTGACTCTCTCTATTTTACCTTTTTACTTCTTTTCTTTTCTAACAATTCTGTGTGTTTTTTTTTTTTCAGTTATATGGTTAATACAAGGTAGTCTCACTTCCAGTATGGACTACTAAGCATCTCACAAACCATGCCTTCCCATGATAACAGCCATAGCTCTGGTCTAATTAAATGAATACTATCATTCCTTTTTTTTTTATTTTTTCTTTTTGGTACAGGGAATTGAACTCAGGGGCACTCAACTACTGAGCAACACCCCAGGCCCTATTTTTTTGTATTTTATTTAGAGATTGGGTCTCACTGAATTGCTAAGTGCCTTTCAGTTGCTGAGATTGGCTTTGAACTTGAGATACTCCTGCCTCAGTCTTCAGAGTCGCTGGGATTACAGGCATGTTACACCGTGCCTGGCAAGAACAACTATCTTAAGGCACTAAAGAAAAAACAAAAGCAGGCAGATACAGAGAATAATTTACTCTTGGATGTAACAGGAGTTGAATATCCTATCTTTGTGACTTTCATTATGAAGGCCATTCCCAGTGGAAGCCATGTGGGATATCCAAAGCTCTACTGAAAACCCAGTTTTATTTCTCACTCAGAGAACCAGAAGACAGAATTTAGGGAGACATGATTATGGGAGAGTAAGAGATAAAATACACAAGGAGATAGCCAGAGGGGAGGAGCACCAAATTCTGTGCATTATCTCAGCTCCAGTTCTTGGCTGATCCCTGCCCATATGAGTTAACTTCCTATTGCAATCATAACAAATCACCTCATACTTAGTGGCATAAAGCAACACAAATGTATCATCTTACAGTTGTGGAGGTCACTGGTGCAAAAGGCGCTACTGGGCTAAAATCAAAGTGTTGGCAAGGCTCTAAAAGGAATTCATTCATTTGGCTTTTCTAGATTTGAGAAGACATCCAAATTCCCTGGCTTTTGGCCTTCATTTTCTACCTTCAAAGCTAGCAATATTGTCTTTCTTTGTTCTTCTATAGCAGCATCTCCCTCGACTCTGATTTCAGCAAGGAAAGGTTCTCTACTATTTTAAAGTAGAGACTAAATTGGGCATACCTCCTTAACCCAGAGTGTTATTTCCATTCTAAAGTCATTAATCCAGGATAGTTTGCGGTTCCCAGAGAGAGTTGATGTAGAATGCAGAAAACAACTTTAATAGTCTGTCTTAGTACAGGACATCATAGCAAAATACCATGGCCTAAATGGCATTTTCTCACTGTTCATTCTGGTGACTGGGAAGTCTAAGTTCAAAATTCAGTTCCTGATGAAAGCTCTCCAGTTTGCAGACCTTCTCATTTTGTCCTTGCATGGGGTTGGGAGCTGGGCAAGAGAATATCTTCCTCTCCTCATGAAACTGCTAATCCTATCATGAGGGTTCCCTCCTCATAACTCCACCTAACCCTAATTACTTTCAGTGATCCATCTCCTGATGATATCACATTAGGGGTTATGGTTTCAGCATATGACTTTAGGGTGGAGAGGATACAATTCAGTCTGTGGCATATTTGAATTTCAATCAGTGTAATCCAAGATATAATTGAATTAAATAATCCAGAATAGTGGTAAAATAGTAAATATAAACTCTAGGAATGTCTTCAGACACCGTGTAGGAAATTCTAGTATAATCTTTGAAAACCAGGACAATAGTGTTCAAACTTGTTTCACATTTTTATTTTTGCAAAATTCTATTAATAGGAAACAGATTGACTATAAATAATATAACCAATAATAAAATATTATATAGTTTTCATTAAGGCCTATTATAATGTTCAAACATGGAAAGATATCCATGGAATACTGTTTAGTTAAAAACTGATTATATAACAATATGCATAGTATAATTGCTTTTCCAGATATAAAACCAAACTGAAAAATGTTAGTTAATGCAGAATATGTGGAAGAGCTTTTGATGTTCTTTTACATACGTCTATTCTATTTGAATTTTCATGACAAACATGTACAGTTATTGAATAATTAGTAAAAGCAAAAATATTTTATCATAAAAGAGATGGTAAAAAAATTCATAAGTTATGAAGAATAAACATAGACAATGAATCATTTGGTCCCTCCAGAAAGACAAGCAATAGTAATATTTGAGTGGACCATACTGTATTTATCTTTGTGTAACAGAGAGCCTAACACAATGCCACACATATTGACCTAAGATGCTACTAGAGAATTTATACATAACATTATGTAAGTTTAAAAGATTCTACATACTGCTCACAATATCTGTACTGATTGCAGTTATGTATTCAAGTACACATATATTTGGATACATTATAAATTGAATCAGGAGTAATGAAATTATGTGGAATACCATATTTATTATTTTAATGAAAAGAAAAACACTGATTATCTTCTATGCATGTGGTCCTAATCCATGTGCTTATAGTAGTAAAAATAAGGCAATCAGGTTCTTGCCTTCCTGGATCCTGACATATGCTAGAAGAGATAATTGTGGAGGACATAATTAGTGTGTAAATTCTGTATCAGATAAAGGGGGAAGATCACCATAAGACACGTGCTAAGGGTGGCATTTATAGGAATCAATTTCAAAAGTTCGAGTTCAAAGGTTCAAAGTTTGCAAAGCCAATGGCAGATGCAAAGAAAATACAGAATAATGTGAATATCAGTGCTTTGTGGTACTGTAAAAAGGGCTGAAGTTAGAGAAATGGGAAGATGCAAGGAAATCTAAGAACTTACAGTCACAATAAAATGCTTTCATTTTATTCAATGTGTAATTAGAAATCACTGAAGGATTTAGCATGGAGTGATGTATTTTGACTTAGAATTTGAAAAGATCATTCTGCTCTATAGAGTTTTGAAAAGTTGAAGGATAGAAACAAAAGTGGACAAGTAGAGTTCAGTTAAAATTATTATTATTTTTTAAAGAAACTGTGGTATATATATATTTACATATATATGTATTTATATATTTATTTATTTATTTATTGAGAATGGAATACAACTCAAGCCATAAAGAAGAATAATATTATGACATTTGTAGATAAATGGATGGAATTGGAGATTATCATGTTAAGTGAAATAAGCCAATCCCAAAAAACAAAGGCCAAATGTTTTCCCTGATAAGTGGATGATGATATAGAATCTGGTTGGGGGTGGGGGTGAAAGAAGAATGAAGGAACTTTAGATTATGTAGAGGGATATGAGACAGGGAGGGGGCAAGGGAATGAAAAATGGTGGAATGAGACAGACATCATTACCCTATGTACATGTATGATTAATAAGAATGATATGAATGTATATCATGCACAACCATCAAAATGAAAATTTGTACCCCATTTGTGTACAATGAATCAAAATGAAGTCTGTAAAAATTTAAAAAATAAATTAAAAAAGAAAATCTAAAAAAATAAAATAAAATAAAATTATTTTATATACTCCAAGTAAAAGATGATGTTTTTGATCAGAGGGAAGTAGTGGGAAGGGAAATACATGAGGGGATTATAGACATATGTGAGAGGCAGACACAGTTATCTGTTGGTTATAGAATGGGAGGGCAAGAAAGGAAATGTATGTGTGTAAAGAATGTGTAGATACACACACAAACACACGGAAATAGACACAAATAAAATGTGTATATAAAATGTGTCTATGTGTGTACATATATTATACATGTATGTGTGTATATATACACACCAGATTTGAGAATTTTAGTTTGGGGCCTTAATACATTGCACTGAACATGTAGGGCTTACAATAAATTTTTTGAGAATATAAGGAATTTTGTTATTTTGATGAAGACATCTTTCAAACACATATTTAATATTTAAAAAATTAATGGTCTACCATTGCACATTTTTTTTTTTAGTACCTGAGATTGAACCCAACCCTTTTTATTTTTTAGGTGAGACAGGGTCTTGCTAAGTTGCTTAGGGCTCACTTAGTTGCTGAGGCGAACTTTGAACTTGAGATCCTCCTGCCTTACCTTCCAAGTCCCTGGGATTACAGGAGCATATCTCTGTGCCTGGCTACCATTGCACAATTTAAAAAATGACTTCCTATAAACTATATTTATTTTCTATATTTAATATGAATATACAAGTATATTTTATTTTTGTAAAGTTAGCTAAACAAGTACCAAAGCATTTTATCTTATAATCTAAGTTGGAAATAGGTAATAATATCACCGTTGTAGAGTTCCCTGCAAGTCACTCAGTAAACTCTATTCCTGAAAATACATCCATTGAATAGGTTCATTAGTCTCCTTTACATTTTGAGGCACATCTCCCAACTTCTGGCTGCCCCAAATCCTTTTAGTTCTCTATGTGGCCAACACCCAAACACTGACAGGAATCAGTTCCCTATCCCTCCCTGACATCACTCAGTTATTTCTCTATTACATGTGTTTCTATTTTTATTGCTATCAAATATTGTAAATATCAGATTAGTGTCTTGATACAGCTCCTTTAAATTGGTGCAGGTCTATATATTAATCATATTCCATGAAAAACAAGGACATGAATGGGTATTTCAATTCCAATACTCTTCAGAAAAAGATTTATATTCCTTTTGTAACAAAAAGATCCAAATTAAGACAAAGGTAAAGAAATCTGTGGGACTCAGGCTTATCATTTGTTTAAGCAAGAATATCAACTGCTCTCTGAGACAAAATTTGTCTGATGTTTACAGAAATATGCTATGATTTAGGAAGAATTTTAAAATAGATTCTCTCCAGTGTTTTCAGTCATCTTTTTCACTTCAGATCTACAAACCAAAACATGTATTCTGAATCACATGAGTATTTCAATATGTTTCTATTTCATTCTTAGGCATGGCAGAGTTTAGCTCCAAAAACAATTTTTTTCTTTTATTTTTTTTTAATATGAGAGAATAGAATCTTGTTACTGACAGACTGTTATGCAGAACATTTGGCAAAGAGTCTTTTATAAAGACAGATTTTAAAACTCGTGAACGTAACCTTGGTTTTAAAGCATTATTGCATTTGCCCCTGTTGATTCAGAGAATAATATTTGACATAAATATGTCAGATAACTTGAAAAAATCTTTCTGAATTATTAACATACAAGTATTTAAAATCATTAAATGTTATGATTAAGCCTATACTAATATTTAAAGTTTTTCATCATGTTAGATTTAAATATTATGGGCAAGAAAATGCACTATTTAATTATAAACAATGAAGTATAAACCATTATATAGTAATCAGTACAGGAGTTTATAATTTGATATTGTTTTGAATATCATACAAATTAAACTATTAACTGTTTAGACACTGACTTATATTTTTAGTTCTCTACAATGCTCAATGTACCTGCTGCATATATTAGTGATATGGCTTATCCTGCATAACTCCTCACTGAAAAGACTTTGAGTATCTGTAGCTAAATATTTCCCCTCTGGTGGCATAACCACTGATAACTACAACCCATTGCTTTTATCATTTTTCCATGTCCCTACCTAGCCAGTTGAAATTCTTTTAACAACTACTATAGCATGTTCCTTATATACTCTCAACTTCTTGTTCTCACTTTGCTACATTTCCTTGGCAAAACATAAGCCCTGGTTTGTACCGATAGCCTGTAAGCTAAAAACAAAAACAAACACAACCATACAGATTTCTTTTACTTTAAATCCGAAGGTGGTAACTTCAAAAGGTTTCTGAGGCTGCCTAGCAATCATGATCACATTGGTCCAGGGACTCTCCGTTTCTCACTGACACACCTTATGGTCTTTCCTTAAACTACGCATACTCCCCTAACACCATTGTTATTCTGATAATCATCTGACATTTCTTAGAATATGGAGGTCATTAAAAAAAAATGTCAAAACTCCCATAATCCCAGCCATCAAACTACAGCACGTGCACTCTTTCCTTCTTTCACCACAAATGAACTACTGTTGCCTTTTTGGAAAACCAACTACCCCACTTGTGTCCTCTCACATAGTCAAGCAGACTGTTCAGCAATCAGCCACCTCTTCTGTATTATCAGTTTCTTCCTCTGTTTTAGATCATTCTCATCAGCACATATAGATCCTAAGATTTCTCCCACCTTAAAAACGTCTATTTTACTTCATTTTCCTTTTAACTACAGTTCCACATGGCTGCTCCTATTTATAACAATCCTCTTGGAAAGAGGGTCTATATTCCCTGCCTTAGATTTTTCTGTTCCTTCTATCTTAAACCGATACCAGCCAGGCTTTCATCCTCACAACTCCACAGGAAATGTTCTTTCGAATGTCACTAACGTCTTCCACCATAATAAATCCATTGGGTATTTTCCAGTCTTCATCTGGCTTGACCTTAGCAGTGTTTGATAAGAATGATCAATCTGTTCCCTGAAACATTTTCATCACTTCCTACACAGAGCACACGTTTTCACGTGGGTTCTGGTTTTACTTCGTGAACCACTTCTTTACAGATTCAACCTTATCTCTCCTAATCAACTTATTTTATCACACTTCCCAGAGCTCAGACTTTGAATTTCCTCTATGCCTCTCTAATGCATAAAAAGTGGCTGATTGGCTTCAGTCCCATGGTGTTAAATACCCTCCATTCAGTGGAGACTCCAAAAATTGTAGCTTTACTCAGACCTCTCCTTTGGACTCCGAACTTACATAGTTGTATACCTGCTTAATATAACAAGTAGGAAGTCCAAAGCCATCTCTACCTTAATACACCAAATCTTCAAATCTTGATTTTCCTGTCTTCTGATGCTTCTCCTGAAAATTTCTCCCTTTAATTAAAGATTTTCTGTTACTCAGCCTTAAAACTTTATTTTTTTCTTCTCTAATTCCCTAAATCTAATCTATCAGCAAAGTCTGTTAGCTATTTTGAAAAATTAAAAATTAATATGAGGCTTAATTTTCCTTGTTAAAAATAAGGGAAAAGAATTTCCCCTACCTCCTTTACTTGTTTGTTTTACAAAACTAAACTTGCAATTTAATTACTTTTTCTTCTCTTTCAAAAACTATTATGGATGTTAGATCAATGTTAGTTTTTTGTTTAGATATGTCTGTGTGTTCTTGTGTTGTACTGGGGATCCACCCAACGCCATGCTAGGCAAGTACTGGGTCACTGAGCTACATCCCTGACCAGACCTTATTAGCATTTTTTTTTAACTAGTTGAATTTTTTTCTTGTCAGTTTTTATGACCTATAACTTGGTAGCCATTTCTTTTCATTGCAAATAGCATGGGAGAGAGAAACCATAATTCCCAGTTTCCATGGGAGTATAGAAACCTAACTTTTGTTGGCATCTTGCTCCAAGTTGCAAAAGTATTTCCTGTCATAAAAATGGAACAATGTTTAGAATAAGGACAAATATCATCTATCTCATTAACTTTGTACCTAGTAGTTTTTAAATATCAATATCAGTTACTGCCTTAATGTAGGAAAATGGTAATTCTGATAATGTATCAGGAGTCTACATGTGTTAGTTAACCAATTCTGAACATAGATTCTTTCCTAGCACCCCACTTTCTCATTGTAGCACTTCAACTCCATGAATTTATTTTTAAAAATAATTTAGTGCCATAATTCATTAGTCAGTATCTATCAAGGACTTAGAAACATATCCAATATTTTAACAAAGAGAATTTGACATAAAGAACAATTGATCTTCTGAAGATACTATCTAGGTATCTGAAACATCAAATAAAATGAACATAATATTAATGTATTGTAGAAGTAGTCACTATGTGAAGCAACAATCACTGTAAAATCAAAGGGAATAATGATGGTAATTGAATAAAAAAGGAATCTAGGAATTCCAAGTGCTGTTTAGAAAGGGTAAAGATAGGCAATGTATTTCAATGATGGCTGTAAAAAATATGCAGAACAGTGGACAAAAATATATATGTGCATATTACACTTACTTATGCTGGGCTAGCATATTGATAACATTATTTTGATGAAGTTTCATGAGAAGTAGTTACTATATAAAAACCTTAGTGAAACTTATGCAAACTTGATGGTCCTAGATAGAATTACAAAAAATCAGGGTCCTTCACCACAGTGAATTTTCTGGGGTCCAATGGTAACAGAGTGACCATTTACTCTCAATTTAGCAACAGAGTATGTACTCTAGATTTTGAATATTTTGTTTTGATACTTGAAAAATGGTAGTTTTATTTTAAATTTATTTTATTATGACTGAATTTTTAATATTTCATGGATTTCAGGAATGTATATAGACCTTTTTCTATGAATTGTCTATGGTATCTCATTGGATTTTCTCATGACTTTAGTTGTTTATTTTATTCCCAATGTTAAGGAAAAATACAACTTTCCCAGTTTTAAAAATTTTAGAGTTTTTTTTTTTTTTTTGGTATCGTTTTGGTAATATCGGGGATTGGACACAGAACCTCACATGCTAGGTAAGGATTCTAACGCTGAGCTACAACCCCAGTCCACTTTTAAAAATGTCAGATGTTGCTAATTATACTACAGTAAGATAGATTAAAAAGTTTGCTCTCACATGTGAAACATTCATTGTCTTTAACCTCTATGGCAAATGTATCATTTGAAAGGAGAAACTCAAAGGGAAAGAGAGGAACTCTGATTAATTGCTCCTTTCTACATGAAAATTATTACAATGATAAAGTTTGATCTTGGGGATGCTATTTAATATAAGAGAGGATTCCCTTATCAATTCCAAATATAGACATTTTGCATGCAGCTGAAATTCTTTCTATGGAAATAGATCTAATCTATTGTTGGTTGTAGAAATATTTCTGGAGGATTCAGCTATTCCTGGACCATGTCATCAACTTTAAAAAATAATATTTTATGTACCTCTTTAAGATGTCTTATTTCTACTGGAAAATGCTATGATAAAATGATCTAGTATTTGGAGATAAAATATTCTTCAAAACGTGTAACATTTAAGCCTTTCAGTTGAATGCTGGCACAAAGTCATAAGCTTTGTGATTTGCATATCCACTAAGAAATTAAGATTAAGAAATACACTAAGAATATCTATATTCAATGTTTTAAGAATTTTTTAATTCTAACCACATCAGGAAATGAGGACATTTTTCTCTTTCACCCAGGGAACCTATCTGAAGGCATCACGTGGGAACAGAGCTATAAAGAGGTTAGGTCATACGTAGCCAACATTGTGAATCTTGAAAGGGTAGGGCAAGAAACGTAAATCAAACACTGATAAAAATCCAAAAGATATCACTACATAAAGAGATAATAACGTAAAAGTTCACATGAGCAAAACGTGGCAGTAGTGCATTTTATGATTCATGGCAGGGACGCAGAAAAAGAAAGAGGAGAGTGCTGGGGTCCTACTCCACACTTCCAGGGCACACCCTTGATTATCTAAAACCTCCCACTTCTAACAGCTCTTAATAACACTGCTACGGAGAACAAGTTTTTAATACATGAGTTTCTGGGAGACACAAGATTAAAATTATAGCAGGTGCCCAGACAATGGGAAATCATTCATTCTGTACTAAAGAGAAATGAGTTATCAATCCAAGAAAAGACTTGGAGGAAACTCACATGCTTATCACTAAGTAAATAAGAGCCCCTCTGAAGGCTGTGGTTGTGGCTCAGTGGTAGAGTGCTCCCTGGGCATGTGTGAGGCACTGAGTTGGATCCTCAGCACCACACAAAAATAAATAAATAAAATAAAGGAATGTATCCATTTAAAATAAAAAAAAAGCCCATCTGAAAAATATAACCACTATATGATGCCAACTTTATGACATTCTGGAAATGTACAATTATGAAGAGAGTAGTGGTTTCCAGGATTTGAGGAGTGGGATGGATAAACAGGCAGAGTACAAGAAAGTTTTAGGTTTGTGAAACTATTCTGCATAGTGTAATGATAAATAGATTTGTCTATACCCAGAGAATATAGAATACCAAAGAATACATTCTAATGTAAACCAAAACAAACAAACAAAAAATAAAATAGGAGCCTGCATTTGGTGAACATTCCCAGTCTGGACTTTATAGTTCTTTTTCACAGATAAGACATGCAAGAAAGGGAAAGAGAGTAGTGCCAAGGTTGGAAGAGGAAGTGAGAGAAACCATTATCATATTGTGAGAATATGATCTGTTACCGTGGTGCAAAAAAGTCAATGTTGTTTGAACATGTTAAGTCAATATTGCTCTTCTTTGTTGTCGGTACTTAGTTCAATAGTATTGGTACTGTGTATTTTCTTTCTTTTTATCTTTCTTTTGCAGAACCAGGGATCAAACCCAGAGCCTTGGGCTTGCCAGAAAAGCTATATTTTTTAATTATGTTGGATTATTTTGCTTTAGAACTTTCCCGTAGGATAGTGAAGACAAATGTCCAAGAATTATGACTAAGTAGCATAATAAAAATAGCAAGTAATGCAATACTTTAAGGATCAACTATATCTTATGATTTCTCCCAAGAGTTTTTTCACATCATTACAAACTAATTTAGAAGTCATCTCTTAAAAACCATCTTTATTGAGATAAAAATGACATTTAAATTAAAAGCAACCCACACAACATTAAAGAGAACAACATGAAAAAATATTGGCATATGTGCACACTCATGGCAACATCATCAACACATCCAAAACAATGAATATTACCCCAAAAATGTTCCTTATACCCCTCTGTGATTGTGGTTGAGACATTTTCATAATATTTTCTACCTTGGTAGGTAGTCTGTGGACGCTGTCAGAAGGTACACTAAAGAAGGGTGCATTTTTCTGTCTTAGGGAAGATTGTTCTATAAATATCAATTAGGTCAAGTTGGGATATTTAAACTGTTTTTCTCTTTTTCTTTATGAAATAAGTTTCACAAAGAAACAAGTTAATTCCTGACAGTGTTCTTAGCTCTTAAAACTGCTTTGTCTGAAATTAAGAGAGCTGTTTCAACTTGATTGTGTTTAGTGTTTGCCTAATGTATCTTTTGCCATCTCTTTACTTTTGGTCTTCTTGTGCTTTTTATGTTTGAAGTGTATTTCACACAGGACCCAGACACTTTGGTTTTGCTCTTTTATCTAGTCTCTCTGAAGGATTTTCTTTAACAGGTCTTGTAGTGTCAGTCAGATGGTGATGAATTTTATTCACTTTACATATGAATATGTCTTTATTTTATCTACATTCTGAGTATGTATAGTATAAGATAATGGTTCATGCAATACTTTATAGATAAATCAGGTCCTGACCTGCTCCTAAGAGTTATTTTAGACTTAATCAGCATCATCACAACTAATTTAAAAGTCACCTTTACTGATAAGTTTTATAGTTTCTGTCAAATCTTTTAAAATTGATTAGTACTGCTATTTCTATGTGCATCTTTATAGAGACGATAAAACAAATTTATTTGGCATGGCACATGATAGACTTTTATTTATGTTGCACAGTCTCAACTCCTTTTATTTTCATTTACTTAATTTTCATGTAATAATTATATATATTTATGGGGTACAGTGTGATAATTCTAAACATTTACATGATGTTAACGATTAGGTTAGGGAGATTTGTATATTCATCATTTTAAACAATTATCATTTTACTGTGTTGTGAACATTCAACATACTAATAGCTAACAAAATATACACTAAAATGTTGTCACCCAGTTACCTCCTGTGCTACAGAGTATTATGCAATTACAACTGTTACCTGTTAACCATCCTCTCTCCACCCCCCTCCCTCCTCCCCTTCCTAGTGTGCAGTAACCACTATCGAACTCTCTATTTCTCTGAAATAAATGTTTTAGCCTGGACATATAAATGAAAACATATGGTATTTATCTTTTGGTGGCTGACTTATTTCTCTTAACATATTGTTCTCAAGTTCCATCCATGTTGCCACAAATAACAGTATTTCTTTCCTTTTATGGCTGAGTGACATTCTATTGTGTGTGTATACCATATTTTCTTTCATTCATCTGTGAATGGACACGAAGATTGATTCAATATCTGTCCTACTGTGAAGAGTGCTGCAATAAACATGAGTGTAGATATCTCTTAGATATACTGAATTTTATTTCTTTGCATATATAGCTAGAAGTAGAATTGCTGAATCACATGTAGTTCTACTTTTGGCTTTTTGAGGAACTGCCATATTGTTTTCCAAAATGGCTGCATGTATTTATACTGGGTGAATGCCGTGTCATTTTTCTAACTCCACAGTGAAAATGCTGCTTTTCTTTAGGTAACTCCAATGGTTTAGGTATAAAGTGTCCCCCAAGAGCTCCTGTGTGAGACAATACAAGAAAGTTCAGAGCTGACATGATTATGAGAGACTTAACCTAATCAGTGCATTAAGGCACTTGAATGGATTAACTGGAGGTGGTAATTGGAGGCAGGTAAGGTGTGGCTGGAGGATATAGGTCACTGAGGGGTGTGCTATTGGAGTATATATTTAGTTCCTGAAGAACAGAACCTTTTCCACTTTTTTTGTTGTTGTGTCCTGAGCTGCTTTTCCCCATCACACCCTTAGGCTATGCTGTTCTGCCTCATCTGAGATCCAGAGCAACAGAGTTGGCCATCTATGAACTGAGACCTCTGAAACTGGAAGCCCAAATAAATTTTTCCTCTTATAAAATTGTTCTCATCAGGTCTTTTGGCCACCATAGTGAAAAAACAGCCTTAAACAGTAACTAATATTGGAGAATAGAAATATATTTTTTTGTGAAACTTGAATTAGCCCAAGTAGGTGAGTGCAAGAGATAGCTTTCAAAACATCCAAAAAAATCTTAGTCAAAATACAATTTAAGAGCCCCAGCCAGGAGCCCAGGACCAGCTGCTCGGATCCCCCAGGTCTGAGCACAGGCCTGCCACGGGAAGCCCCAACTGTGAACACAGGCCCTCCAAGCCATCAGGCCCGCCATCTCCAACACCAAGCACAGGCCTGCGCCCCATCCCTGGACTAGTGCCCAGGCCTACGTTCATGCTGTGACTGACCATCCTATCAATACCAGATTGTCTTTGCCCACAAGCATTGATTATTCCTGACCTGGAGGCAGTGGGACAGCACCCTTCTTAGTGCACCACATTATCAAGCACCTCTCAGGCATCAGACTATTGAAAAATAGGAGGTTTGAACAGTATGGTATAATTTTATTGCAGAACTTTTTAAAATAGTAGTATTATTATGATTATTCCTAGTATACAGACCATATTCTCACTTTTTTCTTTTATTAATATTCTTATCACTCTATCGTCCTCATATATATCTGCTTCCTTGGAGACCCTTTCTCTCTTTTCTTATGCTAACAACCTATTTCTTTTAATTCCACTTTCACTATTCCTACGACATGGTACCTCTATAGACTCACTTCCTATCTCATTAACATTATATTCTACACCCCTCCTCATCCTCTTTTTCTACCATTTGAAATTGTGGTCCTTATTACAAACCTATTGGTTATGTTGTAGATAATAATTTGAACTCATCTCTGTATAGTATGACAACACAGTTAATATCTAAATAGGGTCTATATGGATTAAGGACACATATTGTTTATATGGTGTGCTGCTAATATTAATCTCTTCAAGGTGAGGTATTGGAAATCTGCAGGGACATGATAAGTCTTTAAAGGGAAACCGCAATACCTCTGATTTGCACTGCTAGAGAGGAAGGTACATGAGCAACATGAGAAAACAAGGGAAGAAAGTGTCCCAAACAAACCTAGATGCTATACCAACAGAACCCAATGACAACACGGTAGAAGGAATGTCAGAAAGGGAGTTCAGAATGTACATAATTAAAATGATCCAAGAAGCGAACAATGAGTTGAGAGAGCAAATGCAGACAAAGAATGATCATACCAATAAACAGCTAAACAGCAATTGCAGGAAGCAAAAATTCATTTCAATAAAGAGATAGAGATTCTGAAAAAAAAAAGAAATTCTTGAAATGAAGGAAACAATAAACCAAATTGAAAAGTTAATAGAAAGTGTAACCAAGAGGCTAAATCACTTGGAAGACAGAACCTCAGACAATGAAGACAAAATATTTAATCTTGAAAACAAAGTCGAATGGAGAAGATGGTAAGGAAACATGAAGAGAAACTCCAAGAATTATGGGACATCATGAAAAGATGAAATTTAAGAATTATTGGGATTGAAAAAGGTACAGAGATACAAACCAAAGGAATGAATAATCTATTCAATGAAATAATATCAGAAAATTTCCCAAATCTGATGAATGAGATGGAAAATAAAATACAAGAGGCTTATAGGACACCAAATGCAAAAAATTACAATAGATCCACAGGGAGGCACATTCTAATGAAAATGCCTAACACAAAAAATAAAGATAGAATTTTAAAGGCTGTAAGAGAAAAGCATCAGATGACATGCAGGGGGAAACCAATACGGATATCCGCAGATTTCTCAGCCCAGACCTTAAAAGCAAGAAGGGCCTAGAACAACATATTTCAAGCTCTGAAAGAAAATGGATGCCAACCAAGAATCTTACACCCAGCAAAACTTACCTTCAGATTTGGTAATGAAATAAAATCCTTCCATGATAAACAAAAGCTAAAAGAATTCACAAATAGAAAGCCTGCCCTACAGAAAATTGTCAGCAAAATATTTCAAGAGGAAGAAATGAAAAAAAGACAATGTAAGTCAGCAAAGGGATAAATTAACCTAAAAGAATAGCTAAATAAAGGAGAAACCGAGTCAAGTTAAATGCCAAAAATAAGCCAAAATGACTGGGAAAACAAGTCATATCTTAATAATAACCCTGAATGTTAACAGCCTAAACTCGTCAATCAGAAAACATAGACTGGTAGACTGGATTAAAAAGAAAGACCCAGACTCATCTCATGGAAAAGGACATCTACAGACTAAAGGGGAAAGGATGAGAAAAAAACATACCATGCACATGGACTTAGTAAAAATTGGGGGTTTCCATTCTCATTTCAGATAAAGCAGACTTCAAGCCAAAATTAGAAGGGATGAAGAAGGTCATTTCATACTGTGTAAGGGAAGCATAAATCAGCTTCATAAATATTTATGCCCCAAACAATAGCGCATCCATGTATGTTAAACAAATCCTTCTCAATTCCAGGAACCAAATAGACCAAAACACAATAATACTAGGTGACTTTAATACACCTCTCTCACCGTTGGACATATCTTCCGAGAAAAAATTGAAAAAAGAAACCATAGATCTCAATAACACAATCAATAATTTAGACTTAACAGTCATATATAGAATATTCTATCCATCAATGAGTGCATACACTTTCTTCTCAGCAGCACATGAATCCTTCTCTAAAATAGACAATATGTTATGCCGCAAGGCTACTCTTAGCAAATACAAAAAGATAGAGATACTACCTTGCATTCTATCAGATCATAATGGAATGAAATTAGAAAACAATAATAAAATAAAAACAGAAACTACTCCAACACCTGGAGATTAAATAATACACTATTGAATGATGCATGGATAACAGAAGACAACAGGGGAGAAATAAAAAATTCATGGAGATAAACAAGAACGATGATACAACATATCAAAATCTCTGGGACACTATGAAAGCAGTACTAAGAGGAAAATTCATTGAAGGAGTGCATTCAATAAAAGATTGAAAAGTGAACAAATAAACAACCTCACATTACAGCTCAAAGTCCTAGAAAAAGAACAGATTAACACCAAAAATAGTAGAAGACAGGAAATAATTAAAATAAGAGCTGAAATCAATGAAATTGAAACAAAAGAAACTATTCAAAAAATTGGTTCTTTGAAAACATAAACAAAATAGATAAACCCTTAGCCATCAGACTTCCTTCATATGACTCCCAAAGCACAAGAAATAAAAACAGGAATCAATAATTGGGAGGGATTCAAACTAAAAAGCCTTGTCTCAGCAAAGGAAACAATCAACACTGTGAAGAGAGAACCTACAGAATGGAAGAAAATCTTTGCCACACACACTTCAGAGAGAGCACTAATCTCCAGAATTCATAAAGAACTCAAAAAACTTTACACCAAGAATACAAATAACCCAATCAATAAATGGGCTAAGGAAATGAGCAGACACTTCACAGAAGAGGATCTACAAGCAATCAACAGATATATGAAAAAATGTTCAACATCTCTAGTAATAAGAGAAATGCAAATCAAAACTATCCTAAGATATCATCTCACCCCAATTAGAATGGCTATTATCAAGAATACAAGCAACAGTAGGTGTTGGCGAGGATGTGGGGAAAAAGGTATACTCATACATTGCTGGTGGGGTTGCAAATTTGTGCAGCCACTCTGGAAAGCAGTATGGAGATTCCTTAGAAAACTCAGAATGGAACCACCATTTGACCCAGCTATCCCACTCCTTAGCCTATACCCAAAGGACATAAAATCAGATTACTACAGTGATGCAGCCACATCAGTGTTTATAGCAGCCCAATTCAGTGTGGCTAGATTGTGGAACCAACCTAGATGTCCTTCAATAGATGAATGGATATAGAAACTGTGGTATATATATACACAATGGAATATTATTCAGCCATAAAGAATAATAAAATTATGACATTTGCCAGCAAGTGGATGGAATTTGAGAATATCTTGTTAAGTAAAATAAGCCAATCCCAGAAAACCAAAGGCTGAATGATTTTTCCGGTAAGTGGTTGATGACACATAACTGGGGTGGGGGGAGGTAAGGAAAGAATGGAGAAAGGATGAATTGTATAGAGGAACATGAGGGGTGGGGAGGGGGCGGGGAAGGAAAGGTAATAGAAGGAGACCAACATCATTACCCTAGGTACATGTGTGAATACGCGAATTGTATGATTCTACTTTGTGTACAACCAAAGTTGCACTCAATTTATGTACATTGAACCAAAATTAAAAGAATACAATTTAATTTGCTGAAATACATTTAAAATATATCAACATTTTGAGCATGAATATTTACTTTTTCATGAACATATTTCAGAGAATAAGAAAAAATTCATAATAAAAATAAATCATGTTAATTTTTTAGCTAAAGATGTCTGAAATATTAAGTAACTTCTTAGAAATTTCTAAGGTAAATATGCACATTTTTGCTTGTTCTTCTTGTAACTGTTGCCCTAAAGGAATAAACAGGTATTAGAAAAATTAACATATCACAGAACGGACGTTATATCATCAGTGGTTTTAAGAAAAAAAGCAATAAGACTTAAATATATATCCATATACTGAAACCTTATAAAAGTTAGAAATCTACATGTTGAGTATTGTTTGAGATATGAGAGTTATTATTATGAATCCTCCCTTTTTGTGTGCTAGGACTCTGAAACAATAATTGGTCCATTTTTTTCTGTAAAAGATTGGTACATATTGCTGGCCTTGTGCACCATATGTTCTATCTCACAATCCCTCCAATCTGTTGTACTGATAAAGTGGCTGTAGACAATATGTAAATGAATGGCTGTGTTCCAATAAAACTTTGGTTACGAAAGCCTGGGCAGGTGGTAACCTTCTAAACTCCTCAAAACTGATGAATACATTCATTTGATTGATTGTTTTAAAAATATTTATTGAGCTACTATTTTATGTCAAGATCTATTCTAAACATTGAATACAAAGCAACAAACAGAAAATGACCTGTTCAGAGTGACAATAATCAATAACATGTAAATAATAGCAATGAATTAATAACACAATTTAGGGTATATTGGATGAGTATAAGCACCCAAACCAAAAATAGAGCAGGATAATGTGGTAGAACGTGAAAAGGCAAAGAAAGGCTTGCTAATTTAGAAAGCAGGGATGCGGCAGGAAATTCCCTGAGGAGTGACATTTGAAAAGAAAACAGGTGGATGCTGGAACCTTGTTGATATTGGTATCTGCATAGGATGTAGAATGGCTGTTCTAATTTTTGTTGTTGTTTTTCTCTGTAATACATTAAACAAAATGTATTACATTTTGTAAAACATTTTAGTAATACAAGATATAGAGATATAGATATACAAGATAATACAAGATATACTATAAATATACTATACTACCAACATATAATATATATGTGTATGTATGTATGTGTGTGTGTGTGTGTGTGTATATATATATATATATATATATATATTTATGTATATGGAGAGAGAGAGAGAGACCAAATGTGTATTCATGGTTGCCATTTAATATAATCCTTTGTTATCTTTTTAATTGCCCCTAATCACCTAGGTAAGGTGGAGAATGTCTTGCCTAAAGCAGAAGGCTGTAGGAATATCTATACACAATCCCTAATTACATGTGAACTAAGATCACTCTGGCCACCTAATGTATATGAAGATAACTCCCACCTCAAATGCAATCTATAGATGATGGATATGGACCATCATATAAATTAGAATGCCCATATTTTTTACTTGTGTGTTTTCTTAAATAGAGTAATATGCCAGGTTAAAATACAGATATGAGACACTTCTTTAGTTGTATATTAATAAATCATTTTACCACATTGAAAGATTTTCCAAAAGTATAATATTAAAATTCTATATGATTAGGTACATGTTGTACACTTGCACAATATTAAGAATTCAAAAATAGAATTAAAATATTTATTTTATAATTAAATTTCTACCACTCCAATAACACCACTCTCTTATAGATGCTTCTCAGATCTCTATATAGTTCTACACTCTAGTATTAATGCCCAGTAGTCTACTGGACGTTTCTGCTTAACTAATTCTGCTCTTGATCCATGGCAATGCTCTTAGGATAGGCACATGCTTCTACGTTCCACTGTTACAGACTAAAAGGAAGACAGCCATGGGAAGACAGGCATAGATTGGAAGGATGTGGCTGCAAGCCAAGGAATTCCAGGAATTGCTGGCATCCACCAGAAGGAAGGAAGGAAAAGGCAAAGAAGAATTCTTTCCTAATACCTTCCCTAATGTCTTACCTAATGCCCTGTTGAAACTTGGATTTCAAATTCCCAGCTTCCAGAATTGTGAGGGAGTAATTTTTTGTTGTATTAAGCCACTTCATTAATGATAATTTCTTACAACTTTCCTAGCAAACCAACAGGGGCGGCTGCTTCTTCCACTGCATTGAAGTATAATACATTCCACAGAGAGCATCCCACCAACACTGAGATGTCAATACCGAAGAATGTACCAGACAAATTCTCTATCAGGATTTCATTCAACAAATTAGATTCAGAACAAAGTCATACTCATGCCCTAACAATACGATACCTTTTCACATGTTTTGGAATTTGAACAATGATTATTTCATAGCACAGATGTTAAATTTGTAGACTTGTTACTTTCCAAAGAATTGTAATCTTATTAAACTCAAGAATGTGTAAACTCCATGGTTACAACAAACCAAATCTTTGATTTCCAATGTACCTTCAGTTTTGATAATTCTTTAATTATGCTTTATAAATAATTATTACACTACCAATTTTATTAACTCTAAAAGAAGTTTAAGAAAAAGTCACAATAATCCAATCATTACTCATGTTTAATTGCAAGATATTTCCATTATTTTCTCTAACAAATTATCAGAATTCATAATAAAGTTTTCTTTTCAACTAAGCCTAATTTTTTAAAAAGAGTCAAAGCATGACCATAATTCACAGTTAATCTTTTTATGAACCTTAGAGTTCATGAACTTTACATCTAATATTTCAATTCACATGAATTAAAAATAAAAACCAATTTAAATAGTCATTAAGGATGTCTTCAGATATAGCCTCACTACTTATATCTTTTTATTTAAAAAATAGGGAATATCTCTTCAAAAATTCTTGAGGTTTAGTGATCATTAAATTCTCTGGTAAAAAATGTATGTCTCTTTTTATAAAAGTTAAAACTAAAGGTCATTATCAAAACAGAATATTATTACCTTCTTCTAAAAGAAAAGAAATGGGCCTACTGAGGACTGACAAAGGCACCCTACAAAGTCAAGGGCATTAGAATTGCCAAAGAGTGAAATAATTACTTCAGAGTATTCATGGGAGACATTAATGTTGCAAAATGATCATACAAGGAGTCAATCACTTCGCAAGTAACTGATGTTTAGGGCCCCTTCTGTGATAAAAGAGAACTATGAAACATTCTTGAGTCGAGGATTTGGAGGAGCTAATCTTGGAATAATAAAACGGCTAAGAGGAAAAGTGCTTTATAACACTGTTTTGTTTTTGTTTTTTGGTTTTGGGGTTCTAAAAAATAATAATTACAATCTAGTCGAAAGAAAAATGCTTGTGTAAACTCTTTAGAAGAAGATGGATCAATGGATAGTCATAAAATATTAAAAATAAAGTAAGGGTAAAATAAAAGAACCATTACTATGAAGAAATTTAGATAAAACTCAGAAAATATACTGAGAACAAACTTAAAGGTTAAGGTTGACTTATGAGAATAATTTAAAAAGTATAAGACTGATAAACAAAAAAGAACACTGAAAAAGTGACTATATCTATCACATTACACTTGTTCCTTTCTTCTTTTAGATTTGGGGAAAAATGTGGATGTTGTATACGTGGAATTTAACAAGGTATTTATCAAATACGAACAAATGGAGAAACATGCCCCAAATACTAATATTATTAGATGAACCAGTCTTTACTAAACCAGGGCCTAAGGATTCTACTAAAAATAGAAAACTTGTACCTATCCCTTTGGCCTTATCATTTCACTATTCTGAAGTTTTGGATGACTATCTAAAATATTAAATTATTAAAATTAGGATGACTCATAAACAGAAGATTCAAACATATGTAAAGGGTGCGAGTGTGGAACCAAAAGAAATTTCTTATTTTAGTCATTTTGGGTAAAAGATTTACATGTAACATTTAAATTGACTGATTTATATGAGTCATCAGACATCTAATGGATTTTGGTATTACATCATTAGAAAGTATATCCAAAAACATGTTAGTGATTGTCTCCACTCTACCACAATATACCATTTTTATATTTCATTACTCAATAGATGGTCCTAAGGTTCTGCTCAGCTTGACTAAGCATTAAAGCGGTTTCTCCTGATTGTGGGTCCATTACCTCTCTTATAGCATTTACTTAGGAAAACTTGAGATTGTAAATTTTGAGAGGGAAATCTTCTCATAGCCTCTTGCCAGTTTTACAACCCCTGAATGCCTTTTTCAAGGATCTGGAAATCATCTTTTGGAAATGTAATCATGTAACCATCAAGGAAGATAGTGCCCTTATCATCCAAGCTCTGTGGTAGGGTAGGATTTAGATAAATGCCAATTAGTAAACCTGATGGCCTAACAACATTGATCCTGACAGATAGCTTCCAGTGTTCCACACTATTTCACCCCAGCACTTAGCAACCTTTCTGCCTTTTGTTTCAGCGGAGTTGAGCTCCATCTCCTCTACTATTGCAATTGTCTTGAATAGTCTATCTTGACTATCTACCTTAACCAGTGCAATTTTCTTTGATAAAATTTCTAAAAACTACACATCAAAGATGTAAACAAATTTTTACATACTCAGAGGAGGGACAAAACTGCAACTGAAGTAGCAGTGGAGGTAATAAACATCTGTCCTTGTCTTTGCTAACCTTTTAATTTTAGCCTAGCTTAAGGTATTTCAGTTTTGTCAGATCATTGCTCATCTGTTTATAAACAATTTTTCACCCTCCAGGTACTAAGATCTGATTAGAATTGCTATCTTAAACTACTATCTAGTCCTGTCTACAACTACGGAATGATCATTGGGAAACTATGTGTCCCCAGATTTGCAATCCTCTTTCCTAATCCACTAATTTCTTTTTTAAACAAGGGG
The DNA here is from genome assembly GCA_020662805.1 of Glaucomys volans. Lineage (NCBI taxonomy): Eukaryota > Metazoa > Chordata > Mammalia > Rodentia > Sciuridae > Glaucomys > Glaucomys volans. Next base: position 683,055 of record JAJEJO010002420.1, read on the forward strand.
CATTTTCCTTGATTGTTTTGTTTTGTGCATCACTTAGAATTGGTATCCAGCCTTCAAACTAAGTCTATTACCTACCAGCCTTCTATCATAGAAAAAAATAAATATATTCCCTTATACCTTCTGGACCTCTAGATACTAAAATATATCACTTACTATGAAATAATCCAAAAATACTGTAAACACACCTTGAACTATTACATGAGTCTGTGTCTACTCCTGTATATCACTCTTCAGATTAGATTATGTGCCAGAGACTGATAGCTTTGCTATCTGTTCATCAAAACAAAATGCCTTTCTTTCTGTTTGTGGGGGGCTGCATATTTCAATCTCCATTGCAGTATGATGTGGTCTAGCTTCTGTCAATGGAATGTGTACCACCTCTAGGCCACCAGTATTAAGATGTGAGAAACATTTGTATACTGGAAGTTTACATTTGTAGGCAAGGCATATAAATTTTTTTAGTTCATGAATAATGACATCTTGATGCAAAAAAACAAAAAACAAAAAAAAGCCTGAGTCATCTTGAGGTCTTAGAATATGAACTGAATGCAGTAAATAGAGAGGAGATGGGGCTATCTCCCTTGAAAGGGATGTGAGTGTCTTGTATGTTCTAGATGAAGGGAGCAAATAGATAATGTTGAATAGGAAGTCATATGGTTAAAGGTTCATCCAAAAGTGTTTCTTTCTCATAGGATTTGTGCTATAACAATCTTCCAGCATCATTTGCAGTTAGATGTAGCCAGCAGTTTATTTTCACCAATTTTTTTGTTTGTTTGTTTAGATATTAGGTTTCTCTCAAAAGCTAATGTATGAGACAATGCCAGAAAGTCTAGAGGTGAAATGATTGAGATAGAGCTTTAACCTAATGGGTGCATTAACCTCCTGATAGGGATTAACTGCGTGAGAGAGTGTGTGGCTGAAAGAGGTGTGTCACTGGAGTGTGCCTTGGGATCTAATTTTGTCCTTTGTGAGTGGAGTTTCTCTATGCTCCCTGTTTGTCATTCTCTTGAGGTGCTTTCCTCCACCACACCATTCTGCCATGATCTTCTGCCTCACCTTAGGCCCAAAGCAATGGAGTGGGCCATCTATGGACTCAGACCTCTGAAAATACAAATATCAAATAAAATTTTTCTCCTCTACATTGTTCTCATTAGGACTTTGGATCACAGCAGCAAAAATGATGACTAAAACACCAATTGAAAGTGTATAAAAGTCATTTGAATGTTGTAAGGAACTAGTTTGCCTTTGATGGTGTTTTACCCTTTTTGTAGTTAGCTATAGAATACAAGACAAAATTGGAAGCCCTTATTGAAGATCACTGGGTTTCCTTAGTCTAGATGCCTAAAAGAGTGTGTGAAGGAGAGATGACTCACCAATCTGTCTATCTGTCCAGATTTATTAGGAAATGAATTTCTTAATGTATCTAAACAATAATGGGTTTGGGGGGCTCATTCAGCAGTTAGTGCTAATCCAGTGGTGATCAACTGGGGGCAATTTTGTCCCCTGTGGATATTTTACAATATATGGAGATATTATTGGTTGTCATAACTGGGATGAGGATGACCTTGAATTCTACTGGCATCTGGCTAATAGAAGTCAGTAATATGAAGCATCCAACAATGTGCTAGGACCTCCTCCACCACCACCACCAATAATGATTTATCTTACAAAAGATGCCAATAAAAGTTAGGTCTTCCTTACCTGTACATTATTAATCCCATAGATTGATGCTATTCTTAATGTGCTATCTCCCTTTGGAAAAACTTCTCAACTCCTTTTCCAACAAAAAACTTGACTATGGATACATATGTACTTCTGAACTTTATCCAAACTGTGGTATATCAATAATGTTTAAATGCCTATGAATCTGACATTAACCTAATGCTGTATCACATAAAGAACTTTTTCGAAAGTCAGGGAAATACACTAGAGCAATGGTGAAGGCTCATTGTCTTTAGAATAACATTAAAAAACAGTATTTTATTGTCCTCATTTAAATTCCTGAAGGATATAATCTAACCTAACAGATTAAATATAATTTGTCTTTAAAATGTGAATACAAAAGAATTTCTTTGAAAACCAACACTTTTAAGGTAGAATTGACAGGGATTATCAATGCAACAGTATAAAGAATGTGAGAAAAATGAAGAAAGAGTGAGGTTGATAGACCTGAGTTTGGCAAAATGACTAAAACTGGGGGAAAAAAATGTAGCTTAAAATATGGGAGAGAGTATGGTCAATGTCAGGAATAACATGAATTAGAAACTTTTAGGTTTTGTTTGATTCAGGTTCATGGAAGTGATGACAATTATTGAGCACCAAAAGACACTCAATTTCATTAGAATCTTTGACCCCAGCACAAATGATGTACATATACTTTCTAGAGGTAGTTTTGACATGGTGGGAAGGTTAGGATCCTCTCTTCTATTGTGATATGATGACATTGAGGACTCCATCAGAACTTGAGCAATGCCTAGTCTGGGCAGGGGCTGTATTGGACTCCTATGGTTTGGGCTAAGGTGGAGGTAAGAAAGTGCATGTCTTTTTATTATTTTGTTGTTGTTGTTTGGACTTTTTTCATTCCTTTGAAGCTGGAATGGGTTCTTCATGAAGAGAATGATGTAGTGAAATGATAATCCTTCTTAAACTTATTTCCATTATGTGTGAGGTTATTTTAAAAATAGCTATTCTGCATTCATTATAAATAGTAATACAAAGTTTTCTCCAAAGGGGAGGGCAACATGGCAGGGAAACTTGGTAAGCTGTAAAAATTAAATTGTGATAATTATTTTTATTATTTTAATTATGTTCTAACTACTAAAACATTAAAACTTTCAACCTGTTTTTTAAATTTCATACACTTCACAATGGAGCTTTTATCACTTCAGAACTCTGGTAAATACACAGCCTTGCTCATTTAATTGTCCATCATTGCTTTTACTGTTTTAAAACTATACTGACTTTAAGCCACTGGATACAAACATTTATTATTTTACTTAATCCAATTAAATGCACTGAAATAATTAACATACTTTCATGGGACAATTGTGAGTGTCAATCCAAGTACTAGACAGGCAGGTTGTTGCAGAAAGTGATGAGTACATGTTGTGAATGACATAAGTCTGAAATTTCAGGGAAAATGTTGGCAAATCATTTTGATGTGTTGCCAGATAGCACCAAAAACAAATACTTTCAACACTTGGGTATTATAAGAAGCAACTAACTAAATAACTTCCACTATTTTTTAGCATAGAATGGGATATTTGATATCTTTTGATAGCATGCCAGTAAAATGATACATATCACTTCTAGTCCCAGGCACAAAGGTGTGGATGTGTGCAATTAGAAGCAACAGATAACTTCACTTTTAGTCACCAGCACACAAGGAACCACATGTGAATCAAGAAGATTGGAATCTGCATAATCTTGAGGCCCCTGGGATTTGACCTCAGAGTGTATCTCTTAGGGAGTGGATTGAGGTGCTCCCCAACCTCCCTTGTCATTGTGTGTAGTTATGCCATTTGTGATTTGAAGACATGGCCACTCAATGGCCAAGGCTCTTTAGAGGAAGATGTGCCTCCTCCATATTATTTTGGTGCCCTCACTTATGTTTTGGATTTCCATAATTAGAATGTATCTATAGATTTATTGGATGGTACAATAAGGGAAAGGAAACAACTTTGTTTACTATTCTTCCAACTTCTCAGAAGTTCAACTAACTTCTTAGGAAGAAGCTAATTTGGAAGAAAATAGAACCAAACTAGTAGACAAAAAGTTGTTTTAGAAGAATAATGGAAAAACTGGTCTGATTAAATAATAGTTTTCTTATAAATACAAAATATAAGGTGGAAGAAAAGCTGCAGTGTGTGGCTAAATTATCACCACAAATGTAAAATTTTATTCAATTCTATCTTATTTATGGTCTGACTGCATATGTACCTTGAATAACTCATGAATGCAATAGTACTTAAAGGACAAAAAAAATGCCTGGGAGTACTTTAAACTTAATATATGTTGATAATTATAGAGGTGATTTTGCCTAAATGCTTATTCAAACAGTCATTAAAACATATCCTGTGTACTATAGAAACTTGGACTCTAAACTCCAGGGAGGAGTATACTATCATTTTTAACACCAATCATTCAATATTAAGCAACTTTTCTGAAATGTTTTAGAAAAGGCCCTTTACTTTCTTTAATTTTGCACATATTATTTTTAATTAATAAAGTTTGTTTGAAAATTCTTATAATGCACAGTTGAAATACATCTTTAAGTGGGATAAAATTTCTGTAACAGAGACTTACTATAATCAAAATAGCTATTCATCACTGTCTACTTATTTACCAACCTATCTGCTTAACTGTTTTTTTCTTTTCTCTTTTATGCCCCATACATGCATATATATAAGACACATATTGTTAGACTTATTCTATGCTCAGCTATCCAATTTGAATAATAAACAACATCCTAAGTAGACTCCTTCATGGCATAGTGTTTTACTACTTAACTTTTGCTTCCTCAGATCTTACTTTATTTTAAAATAATGTTTAATAATAAATTAGAGATGCTTAATGAAGTTTTATTTAAAATAATATATTATTTGAAAATGTTTTACTAACTGTAAGTAAAATAAAAATAAACATGTACAAATATCAAAAGTATAAGAAAATATGATAAAGATTAGCAGACTTGCATACCCCTGAAATTGAAAGTTGAATGGATAATAACTGAAAAATGTTAGAAAAATATTAGCATAACTCCTTTTTAAATCTAAAGCTAAAGCTGAATTCTTATCTTTTAAATTTGGGGCTATCAACCAGAATTATATGAGCCTGGGCTGATGCTTTTCACACAGAGCTGCACATTTTCTTCTTCTTTTTTTTTTTCTTTAAATCTTAATTCTTTTGTAGTAAGCTTAGCCTTAGAGTCTTCAAGTGCAAATTCAGCAGCTCAGTAATGATGGTTGTTTCTCTTGCTGATTCCTGTTAAAGTGTTCCCTGGGCATTATTTCAGTTAGGCAAGTTCAATGAACCAGTGTGTCTTGTGCAACTTGTTGTGATAAAATGAAACTGATTAGATCCGAGAGCTTTAAAAATGTCTAGTACAGTTGTCTGATTTGTCTTTTCTATTTCTTGTCATTGTTTGCTACACAGCTTTGTTCCTTTAAATATCTTACTAGGTTTACATTGACATAAGGAAGAAAATCTGCATGCTTATGTTCTGTGCATGTCTAATTTAAAAACAAACTAACAAAATCTATTCCTATAAGCAAAATGAATTTTATAGTAACCCAATTGAATAAATAAATTGAATATGTTCTCTAATGTATAATTTCAATGTTAGTATATTTTATATTAGGAGGTAGCAATGATCTAGATATATAGACTCAAATTGGTCTGTAAGAAAATACTATTTTTTAAATACAGCTGCCATATTCAATTGTTGTTCCACTTTGAAAGAGAGTCAAAGTAGGCCTCCATATTAGTCAGGCACTCACAACACTAGAGCCAAAATAAGAAGCACAAAACTGAATTGCTTGATGATTATGTCTTGAATAATCTGAAATTACTTCTTTGAGAGTAAATAAAACTACAGCATATTCTAGCTGTTATGATTTGGGTGTGAGCTGTCCCTCAAATGCTCCTGTGTTAAAGCAGAAATGTTCAGAGATGAAATGATTGGATTGTAACAGCTGTTATCTAATCAGTCCATCTGGTTTGAATGGACTGAGTGGTAACTGTAGGCAGGTGAGGCATGGCTGGAGGAGACTGACCACTCCCCATGTATTGGAAGGGTTCATCTTCTCTGTAGCCCCTTCCCCCACCCCTGCTTCCTTGTCAGATATGAGGTGAGCAGCTTTCCTCCCTCTGACATAATGTTCTGCCTCACCTTGAGTCCAGAGCAATGAAGTTGGCCAACAATGGACTAAGTCTCTGAAACCATGAGTCAAAAAACCTTTTCCTTCTCCAGGTTCTTCTTGTCAGTATTTTGGACACAGCATAAAAAGCTAACAGTGGCCATCCATGCTGGTGGGATTTGTAACTGCCCTAGCTTTCTTGAACTGATTTGGGAGTAAAGACAAGGAGCAGCAAAAAGGAATTCCAGATGATAATATATATGACCAGCTGCCAAACAGAGGTTTTTAAATTGGAAGGGTAAGATACAATAGTGGACGTGGTATCATAAAATATTACAGAAATGTTACAGTTAAAAAATGCAATCCAGTCTTCGTGGCAAAAAATATTGAATGCCTTTTTTATAATTGTATTGCAAATTCCAATGAACAATTTTTAAGGGCATTCTTCAATATTTAATAAAGTCATACACAAATGGCATTGTGCTTAATTTCCAAGTTTTATTTTTAGGAACCTGGCCTTAAATACATTTTCTTATACTGAATACACAAAGAATATAATGTTTTTGACCAGCCAGCTACTTTTAATTGCATTATAAGCATAATCTACTACATATATTATTGACCATAATTCAATTTTTTTGAACCATAGAAAGGCACATATAATATCAAGAAGAAAAACCTGAGAATAAAACAACACATATTGAAGATAAGCTTAAAAATATGTATGGCTGGAACACTTCCCTGTTAAAACTCTTGAAATTTTCCTATAAAATATAAAAATAATAAGTCTAGAAATTAAGCAGAAAATGAACTTTCTGAGTCAAATGAGGATGCCCAAGTGTAAATAAGTTGAAAATACCTATGACTAATCATCCATCTAAATAGTTAATCAAACAGTACGTGTAGGGAGAAATCTAAAATTCTGAAAGGTCAGCTTTAAATGAGGGCACACAGAGAAACGAATATTCCAATGCAGAAAATGGAAGCATTAAGACAGCAGTTCCCACTGGGATGATGTTGGCTAGAGTATATTAAATAAGACAATAAAGTTAAAGTAGCTCTTGCAAAGGTCTCAGACAAGGATGAATGTGTTTATCAGTGGTCAGCAATGAACTTTGATGTGTTTGGAATAAGTTGAGAAATCATGTATAAAACATTAGGATCCACAGTGCACTATAAAAGATTTTGGTGTTCTTTCCCTGTGATACTGCAACATTCCTTGAATATTCTGAACAAACCTATTAATCATTGCTACTGAGAAGGCCATGTTACCAGGCGTGTGGAAGCCTGAATGACTTCGTCCTTTACCTATTTCACACAAAACAGAATTAGTGACTTCAAACAAACCAATTTATTAAAAAATATTTTAAATATATGGTGAACTTAATGAAATACAACTTCAGCTGAGTTTCTGTATTGTTTTGAATAGATGACAAAAAATATCCACTAATAAATTCTTAAATAAAATAGGTGAGTGTGAAAAGGCTTTGTAAGATACAAAGGTTTTTTGATACATTAGTCATGATATTTAATAAAGCAGTAATGACCACCAAGCACTGAGCACTGAACTGTGTGTTTGACACAGGGGCATAAAGATAAATGTGACAGGGTCCGTGCTATCAAAAGCCTAAGAGAGCAGGCTGAAGTGGCGCTTGGCTGTAATCCCAGTGGCTCCAATCCCAGTGGCTCCGGAGGCTGAGGCAGGAGAATCGCGAATTCAAAGCCACCTCAACAACAGTGAGGCACTAAGCATTCAGTGAGACCCTGTATCTAAATAAAATACATAATAGGGTTGGGGATATGGCTCAGTCAATTGCCCTTGAGTTCAATCCCTGGTACTAAAAAAGAAAAAAAAAAGAAAAAAGAAAGCAGAGACATCAGTAAGTTAGTGATTGAGAGACCCTGTGAAAATTGCCTTCAGAGAAAGGTGAATAAAGGTGCTCTAGGGATACAGAGAATGTCTACCTTGAAACTGGGAATGAGGGAATGCTGCTCTGGAGAGAAGTGGGTGCTTTGGGAGTTACAGGGATGATTCAATCGTAGATAATTGATGGGAACATTGGGGCAAGACCAAAATTTCTGACCCCAATATTTCCATACCATAGCAATATTTATCTAACCATAAGGACTGGAGCCTGCTGCTTTCATCATTTTCCATCTCACATTCTTAAAACCACCTTGATTCACAGACTCACTAAAATGCTACACAATGTGGGAAGCACTTGCAGCTGGACAAGTGTGGATTGAGAACACACACAACCAGGGAAACCCATCTGTGCCGCCTCTTCAGGGCCCTTCAAAGTTTCAACTTCATTTAGAGCTTGGACGGCAATTTCGCCTACTACAACCAGTAGCACCCACCCCAAATCACACCTCCAACACCACTTAATGACTAAATCTCCCTTCAAAGGAAACTTTGTACCTAAAATGACCCTATCTCTAGTTTGCCTAGAGTAGTCTTAGCAAACTCCTAATGTCCCAGCAAAATTATAACACCCCCATCTCATCTTAAAGAATGTTCTGTTTTGGTCAAAAACATTATGTAATAAATGCACAAATTAACTTGAGTTCCTGTCCATGATGTAGTCTTTAGGATTTGGGAAAAATGTATTATTGCACCCTCCTGATTTTGCCCTGCATGCTCCTCAACTCCTAGGAACAATTCATTGTTCAGAGATTTGTTGTAAGTATTCTATTTTCTTCTAATTTAATTCCAATGGCCCAATCTACACAATAGTCATAAATAATACATAATATGGGAGTAACACCTGGCTTTGCCTTAGGATAGCAAACCAGTCAATTGTTGATAAGTAGTAAAGATGGATTTTGCAATGATGATATGGCTTAATCCTCTAGTAACATGAATTAAAAATGACACAACATTATCCTTTAGGCTGTTACATAGGATTTAGTGTTATGCCTGAAAAAGGAAATAAAGGGCACTATTGCTATGTCTGTTCCTTATAGCATTGCCATAAACTACATTTTAGTACCAGATTTTTATGTACATAACTGCAAGAGAGAAGTAAGGCAATAAAAGATAAGATTTTGAATTATTAGGAAGAACAAAGGAGAAACTGCCATGGAGAAATATATATGTGTATGTGTGTGTATTATATATACACATATGTGTGCTCATCTAAAGCATGAATATGCATGTATTATAGATCAGTATTTTATAATAATATCTAAATTTATTTGTACAGTTTCTGAATATTAATATTTTATATGCACATTCACATTTTTTCCTCCAATGACCCTATATTGTAGGTGATAGTGTTATTTCCAATTTTGCCATGAGGAAACTAAAAAGGAGAACAAATGATTTGTCAAAGATCACTCATCTCAGAACTAAGATGCAGAACAAGTCATTTGACTCCTAGAGTCTGTGCTCTATAAAACATGTAAGCACAATATTTAAAGGTAAATACATGGAGTAGAAGATACAAAGAAAAATGCACACCCCAGTGATTTTTTTATTTTAAACAAATTGAATCAGACTATACACATCTGTCTATTCAGCACCCAGAATAAAAATGAACATTTTTGTCACCTTATAAATCATGCTTATCCTCATCTCTGGTTTTGTGAACCCCTCCTCAAATATAATTACTAGATTAGATTTTCTAATTTTAACCCTTATGTAAGTGGAAGCATATCAAACCTAACTCTTTTTTTAAATTTTGGTTAAAATGGTTGAGATTCATCCACATTGTGTATCAAAAGAGATCTTTAACCATATTTCTGTTGAGAAGTTTATTGAATGATTATGCCATAAAGTATTTTGTGTTCATTCTCCTGTGGATAAGCCTTTGAATTGTTTGCAGTTTGGAGTTATCACAAATGGTGTGTTTTGACTTTCTTTGCATGATTTTAGGTGTCCATATGCACTTCTACCACACAGACCTAGGAGCAGACTCTCTCAGTCATAAGGAGTCACGAGGCCTGTTTTATGGTTTGGGTTTGACGCTCCCCCAAAAGCTCATGTCTGAGACAATGCAAGAAGGTTTAGCAGACAAATGTTTGGGTTACAAGAGATTTAACCCAATCAATGAATTAATCACCTGATGGGATTAATGAGTGGTACCTAAAGGCAGTTAGGGTGGAGGAGGTAGGTTATTGGAGTTGTGCTTTTGGGATATATATTTATATCTGGCAAGCGGAGTCGCTCTGCTTTCTGATCATCATGTGAGCTGCTCCCACAACCACATTCTTCCACCATGATCTCACCTAGAGCCCAGAGGAATGAAGCCTGATGTCTAAGGACTGAGACCCCTGAAACTGTGAGCCCTCAAATAACTTGTCCTCCTCTACAGTTGTTCTAGTCAGGTCTTTTAGTTGCAGCCTAGAAAAAGCTTTGTACTACTGCCTTTAGTAGATACTGCCATTTTCCAAGGTGCTTTTACCGAAAACACTAAGAGAGTGCTCATAACCATCAGAATGAGTTCTGCTTCCTTTACATATTCCCAGTCCTGGGCATTTTCTGTCTTTTTCATTTTATTCATTCTGGAGATTGTGCACTATATTGTGACTTTATTTTTAATTTATCTGATGACTAATAGAGTTGAATCTATTTTCATGTTTATTGGCTATTAGTATATCCACTTATGTAAAATGCCTCCATTGGGTTTTATGACTTTTTGTTAATTATTTGAAAGAGTTCATTATACATAATGGATACAAATGCTTTGTAGGCTGTGACTACAGAACGTGCCTGTGAATTATAGTCTGTCCTTCATTGTGACCTGTCCTTAGGGCTGGGCATGTGGTTGAGTGGTACAACATTTGCTGGATCTGTCCTGAGATTTTGAATTTGCCTGACCGGCCTTGAAATCATTTAAGAAAATTTCTTACCATAAATCTCAAGTAAATATCTTCTACCAGTCAGTTTCTCTGGCTGAACCCTGCCTGATAACAACATCATTCATCTGATTATAAAATTTCTCATCTATTTTAGTTTATTTATCATAAACAGATGTTGACTTTTTAAATATGTTTCTGAATCCTCTGAGATGATTGTATGGCTTTATTGTATAAATCTGTTAATTTATCAAACTCTATTGAATGATGCTAATCCAAACATTTATTCCTAAAATAAACCTCATTTGATAGCAAAATATTCTCTGAATTCATATATACCCTCTGGATTCAATTTCCAAACATCTTAGGATTTTAGCATCTATATTTATTAGAAATATACTGAGTAATTCTTAAAAATATCATTATTAGGTTTTAATAAAAATTATGGCACCTCATAAATGAGTTGGAGGATATGTTTTATTTGGGGGGATCTTTGAAAGAGTATAGTTGGAATGATTTATCAGCATAATCATCTAGCCCTGAACTGTTCTTTCTTCTGGTTCAATCTAATTATTCTGTATATCGTTAATAAGAGAAACTCATTCATATTTGTTTTTCTTCTAATTTCAGTTATAGTAAGTTGTGTTCGAAGAATTTTGTCCAGTTTTACCACACTGTCAAATTTACTGGTATTTTAGATATACTACTTTATATTTTAGATACATTACCATAGTGATATTCTATTCTTTCATTGAAAGTATTAATAATTTGTATTTTCTTTCTGATTAACTTGAAAGAAATTCCTTTTTTACAAGCTGGTAAAATAAGTCAACTTTTACAGTTTGGGGGAGTCACAGTCCAATTTCCAGGAGGCCTTCACCTTCCTGGCCTTTCCCAGGGCTGCCCCTATTCATGGTCTTGCTTACACACTAAAAACATAACAGCCTGCTGGAAGTCTTGGTGAGGGAGCTTCCCTATAGCCATTCTGGGCCTGCCCCATCACCCTTCCATCATCGCACTACAGATAATGAGGCCTCAGAAGACCTGTGCATATGGAGCAGGTAGAGGCAGCCTGTACTGCTTCAGTGCTTATGCCACACCAGGCTGGGGCTGAAAGGTTCACTCTGCAAATGTTATGCATACTGTTATATATACTTATATTCTGATGACTTGGGAGTCTCATCTGCTTAGGGGGCCATGTGTTGTAGTCTTATCAGTTCAGGCGTTGGAGGGTTCATACTTGGACTCAAAGCTATACTGGGAAATTAATATATATGTGTACAATTCAATGTGATGGCCAGCAAAGGAATACAAACAGAATAGCATGCACTGGTGGAACCAGAGAGGGAGGATGCCAAGAAAGAAAGAAAGAAAGAAAGAAAGAAAGAAAGAAAGAAAGAAAGAAAGAAAGAAAGAAAGAAAATAAAATAAAATAA